>JANLJB010005241.1:1058-57619 GCA_026212285.1 Bursera cuneata
TTTTTCCTTTTTTTTTTTTTTTTTTTTTTTTAATGAGTTGAAATCGAATCTACAAGGACAAGAGTGCTACCAAATGCTTCTGTTTATCTTGTATAACAATTATATCATATTTTTATAATTGTAATCGGTGAAATTACTCTCTTTACCCATTCATTTTTCTTGATTACCTTTGCATTGAAGTTTTTTTTTTTTCAAGTTTTCATGGCCATCATGGTCGTTTAGAGTGATATAAGGCCAAATCCAAGAAGAGCTTTGGTTAATAATATTTTTTATTTTGCAAAGTTTAACTTTTTATTCCTTACCAGTTTTTGGCTTGAAATACCTTATTGTATTCTTCAAGGGATGGTTAGTCTTCTATGGTTTATAAAAACCGCCAAAAGATGAATAATCTGAACTTGTGGTGAAGAGCGAACATCGAGGTGCCAAACCTTCTCGATGTGAGCTATTGGAGAAGATCAATCTATTACCCCTAGAGTAAAAAAGGAGACAATAATTCATTTTTAGATCCTAATCCCCTTTCTTTGATACTAACAATCTTTCTAACAAGAATCCGTAACCTCAAAACCAAGAACAAAAAGAGGAGAAGAATGACAAAGACAAAAATTAATAACTCCACAAATTCACACTATAAAAATCCAAGAAAACTACCACAATAGATACCTTAATCGAAACCCTAAGCTTACTTGAATCTATCCACAAGAATATAACTAAAAGGAAGAGCTCTTTAATCCAATGGTACAACTTGAGTACAACCCATCCGTATGTTCTTAGGGCATAGGGTTTCTTTTTTTTTTTTTTTTTTTTTTTTNTTTCTTTTTTTTTTTTTTTTTTTTTTGGTATAAATAATTATAAAGGATAAATAAAAGGCTTTGTGCATGCAATTCTTGTTTAAGTAGTGGTAAATGTAACTAGGTTGTCTTAGGTTCAACTCATATTAATCTTAAATATTTTGAATATTTTCAAAAGGGTGATAAAGTCAGGGTCAACGGAAGCAAATTCTGAAAATTACGGGTCATTTTCTAGTAAGACAAACTTCAGGGTCATTCAAAGACTTGCCAATAAATAATAATACTTTCCATTATGTAGGCCAAGTATTGGGCTGTGCAGAAATTATTTTGTGGACTTGAGATAACAGTATTACCTAATAATTGGGCCTAGACAACCGGTGGTTCCGTTAGAATCCCCGCCCGGGGGTTTTCTTCACCCGAGGCAAATAATGCTGTTATATATTATTCAACCGGCCCAATGTCCTATCTGAAAGCCCATATATGTTGATGCACGTTAACGTTACATGAAATCTGTTGTTTAAGCAAAGTTGCATAAAATTTTGAGATAAATTTTTAAAAAATAATATTTTAGAAAATACCTTTAAACTCGTTGATGCAAGTCCTTTTGAGGTAATCATAAGGTTTGATACGAATATGTATTAACATCTCAAATATAGTATAATTTCCTTTAAAGATTATGCATTCAACAATTTTTTAATCAATGATTTTAATAAAATTTTAATTATTTACTACAATTTTTAACAATTACACCATGTTTCAATATGCTAATAGATGCTTGTTTATTTTTTTTTTGTTTTTATTTTTTGAAACGTGGATATTCGGGTGAATTTACGCTCATCTCGATTAATCCCACGGGACCTATGCTAGGTGCCTCCAGAAATTTTTCAATACAGGTCGATTAATTACTGTTTTTTACTTAAGTGGGTTATAAGTTTAAGGCCTCAATTACTAGGCTACACCCTTGAAGTGTGCTAATTTATATTAAACTTTTTAATCCTTAGAAAAAAAAATAATATAACTTATACACATTCACATTCATATTTGGTTCAATTTTAAATAATATTATGAATAATTTCCTTGTTCTAAAGTTCTATTTTTGTTTATGATCGTTTTAAAATGTTTAAGAAAAAGGGTTTTAAAATAAAGAATCATCATAAAATCAATACGACGTGATAAGTAATATATTATTATATATAAGAAAATATATATTATTACACATTAATGTAGTTTATATTTTTATATTAAGATTTGGAATGTATTAATTAAAACTATTTTTAATAATTTTTTAATGACAATCGTAGTGGGGGATGACCATCCATATTTTATATAAATAAAAAATTGATTTAAGAATGTTGAGAAAGAAGATAAGGTGATGCGTTTTGTGGATCCAGTCTGGTCCACTTTTGAACTTTCTATGATGCAGTGCATGCATTGCACAATGATGACTTTACTTTTTGGACCATTAATAGACAAACAATATATATACCAAATAATTTAATACCAACCAGTCATGGCGGTCACCACTTCGCGAAGTTTTTGAAGGATATTATTCCGCCTAACACTTTATTTGAAAAAAAAAATAAGAAAATTATTATCTTTGTACTTAATTTTAATATTAAAAAAATAATTTTAAAACTTTATTTCACATTTATTTTCTTTAATTCTTTTATTACCACAGGTTATTCGATTACCATATAGATATCTCTTTAACACGATATAAATCGTTGAAAGGATATCAATGATATGCCAAAATATGAAAATGAGGATGATTAAAAAAATGAATTCTCAATTAATATATTTTTATATTTTTAAAAATGGCCAAAATCATTATTATTAATACATTAACAATTGGCTAATAAAAAGAAATGAAATAACATGATATAATTTAGTAAATAATGTATCAAATCATTTGTGTTACAATTTTATCATTCTTTGTTCTCCATTATAAAACATAAAACACAAGTGCTAAATAAAATTAAACCATTTTTTAAATAATCAATTATAAATTTTTTTATATTTTAATATAAAACCGTTTTTCCAAAAAAAATCTTTACAATAAAAATTAAAATTTTATAATAATCTCTTTTTCAAAATTAAAATTTTAAAAATTAATTTCAGAATGGTGGATTATTGAACATTATCGCGAGGAGCGGCACGACACGGGCACTTGTTGCGCTCTTATTTCTTTCTTGGTCGCCTCAAATCAACCACGTATTCTGACCCTCAAATCACGTCAAATGTTGTTGCTCCACGTGGAAGGTGATGGTTGGTCTTGGCTAAGTCGCATGGACCAATCAAATTGCAACTCTGATTTTTGGCCGTGAAAAAGGGAAAGGCGTGCGCACATGTGGCGCTCTTCATGGCCAACAGATTTGAAAAGGTTACGTAAGGTTATCTGCATCGAGAGGTGACTCAATTATTGCTCAAAACGGAATCTTCTGAGGCTGGCCGCGTTCACACTTGAGTATAGAGATATTTTACACGCCTCGAAAGTTTTACTGTTATGTAGCTTACGTGTAATTACTTAAATAACCTTACGCGTGATTTTTCTTTTCCTTTTTTTTTCTTTGCTCTTGATGTTATATTGTATAGACAAAGACATAAAAAGGCTATTGGCATATTTTTAATAAGAAAATCAATAAATTATTAATTGATTATTGTAGAATTATCTTATCCTTATTTTAATATGATTATATAAAAAATTTACAATTTTTGGTTTCATATAATATTTTTTTTTTATCATAAAGGAACATTTATATAAAATATAATTTATAAGTGGTTTTAAATTAAATATTTTTAAATAGCTTTACAAATAAAAACCTAAAAGAGTATTGTAATCTATACCTAGAAGATGCATTTTCCTCTACCAATAATAAATTCAGTTAATTATTACACAATTTTATTACTAAAAAAGAATGCAAAAGAAAAAAAGAATCAAGGGCTCTTCAAATTTTAAGAGCCAAAAAACTACTTATAATTATCAATCAATAATTAAAAAATATAAGAATAAATATTTTTTTAGAATAATTAAATACGATTCATTTAAAATAAGGATAAGATAATCAATCTTTATTACTATGACAGCTTAAGATTACATAGATAATTTTTTTATTACATTTGTTCTACAATATTTCTCTTTATTAGATTTATTAAATACACAAAAAAAAGATAGCGATTATGAAAAATTAAAATTAGAAACAAGAAATAATAATAGTTATTATTATCCATTTTTGATATTTTTACCATGAACGAGAAAAGGAGGGCATTTTCGTCCTCCTATCGAAGATTTTCTAAGAACATGGATCAGCCTTTCTCTTTGGTAATAACAAACGAAAAATTTGTTTCCTTTCATAAAGCTTGACTTTATTGTTTATCCGTATATTTCCTTTTAATCTATCGCCCAACAACCCCAGCAGGCCACCACTCAACCGTAGATCTAACTTTCCAAATATAATCTCAGCGGTCCATTTACCAAGTAAATGACAGCCACAAGATCGGACCAAACCAACGGACAATATTATTCTACTAGAACCTTCTATTTCTTCAACTCCCTATATCATCACCCTTGTTCACCCCAACCAGGGCTTGTGCTCTGCTCGTGTTAGCGCGTGTTAGGGTTTGAATATCAGCCATTTCTCCCATTGTTTAATTCTATACTTTCAAGGTGAGTTGTATCAACAGATCTTTCCGTATCCGGCACCTTGAACTACAGATTTCAGCTTTGATCTCACTGGAGTAGTGCCTTCTTGTTTTCCGGAAGTGTTTTATTTATTTCATTGTTTCATTGTTTTCGTTCAGAATCAGTCGAGAAGATGACGAAGTGTTATCCAACCGTTAGCGAGGAATACCAGAAGGCCGTCGAGAAGGCCAAGAAGAAGCTCAGAGGCCTTATCGCTGAGAAGAACTGTGCTCCTCTCATGCTCCGTCTCGCGTACGTATTTTTTCCCTTGCATACATTTATACGAATACGTCTGTAAATGCGTATTTTTCTGATCTGTTTTTGTTGTACAGATGGCACTCTGCTGGTACCTTTGATGTGAAATCGAAGACCGGTGGTCCATTTGGAACCATGAAGCTCCCTGCTGAGCTAGCACACGCAGCAAACAACGGTCTCGATATAGCTGTGAGGCTTTTGGAGCCAATCAAGCAACAGTTCCCTATCCTCTCCTACGCTGATTTCTATCAGGTACTCTTCGGTTTATATTTTTAGTGTACTGGTAATCAGTTTCGTCCGTTCGATTGTTAAACTTGATTTTTTTTTTTTTTTTTTAAATTCAGTTGGCTGGCATTGTTGCTGTCGAGATTACTGGTGGGCCCGAAGTCCCCTTCCACCCAGGAAGAGAGGTCAGTGATTTATTCTCATTTGGTCTTTTAGAAGTAATATCGATGATCTATTGTAGCAATTTGTTAGAATAGTATTTTGCTTGATAGTTGCTATCAGTAGTCTAGTGTTTGTCTTGGTCAACTCGAGTCCTTGACTTGCCGACCTTCAGTGCATTTCTGCAATTGGTTAACATTTAAGTCTATTATTGTGTTAAATCATCTAATGCGCGTGGGTTGTCAAATATTAAGTGACAAAAAATTTAGTGATGTGACAATATTCTTATCGTTTTGTTATTTGTCATTATGCTACCATGTTATTGATGAACTTACGTACAAATTTGAAGTAATTTCCTAACAAATTTTAAAGCTTAATTGGTCATTTAAGTTTTTGCTATACCAATTCTCGTCGTGCTTGGTACAAGTTTAATGATGGTGGTGCGAGGAATGGTTGTAGTTTAGAATTTTAGTTTTGATAATTTATTAGTGATTTTTTATTGTAAGTTTGACTCAGTGTGACAAATGCAATGCTCTAATACTTCAATTTTCTTTTCCTAGTTAGTGTGACAAATGCAATGTTCTAATACTTCAATTTTCTTTTCCATTTCAGTGTGACAAATGCAATGTTCTAATACTTCAATTTTCTTTTCCTAGTCAGATTATCCCCATGTGGTCAAGTCTATCTTTTTAATAATGGGTTATCAATTGATTAAAAAATTTCTTGTTTGAGATTTCGTCTAGGATTTGATAATCTTAATGATTTTACTTTTTTTTTTTGGGTCATCTTTGTTCATAGCGTTGTATCATGTCGGTGTAATTAATTTGTACTAATGGACCTATCTTATATACAGGACAAGCCCAATCCACCTCCCGAAGGTCGTCTTCCAAATGCCACTTTGGGTTAGTATGTTTGTCAATGGTTTGATTTTCAAGTTTAATGTTATGAGCTGTTATTGTTGTTCCTATTATTGGTGGGTCTCTGAACTTCTAACTGTTGCAGGGTCTGATCACTTGAGGACTGTCTTTGGCGTACAGATGGGCCTCAGTGACAAGGATATTGTTGCTCTCTCTGGTGGCCACACTTTGGTTAGTATTAACTTTGAAGCTCCCCTGTTTCCTTGTTTCTTCTTGCATATTATTGTGGGGAATGATAAGTTTGCTTCGAAGCCAATTATGTTTAGGGGAATTAAAAATGGTGTCTTCCAATTGGTCAATTCAACTTGTTGGTTGGAATGATTTTGTAGGGAAGGTGCCACAAGGAGAGGTCTGGATTTGAGGGAGCATGGACCACCAACCCTCTTATCTTTGATAACTCCTACTTCAAGTAAGTTTCATTTTCCTTCCTAAATTGTTCCCCAGTATGTTGCATTCTTTTTATTTTGTTGCATGAAGAAGATATTTGTTTGTGTTTAGTACCATTGGTACAGGAAAAGAGACTTAACTTAAGATATGCTTATCTTTTTGTCAGGGAACTCTTGGCTGGAGAGAAGGAAGGCCTTCTCCAATTGCCATCGGACAAGACCCTTCTTAGTGACCCTGTTTTCCGCCCTTTGGTGGACAAATATGCTGCCGTATGTATTTTGTTATTTCTTTACACTATGATATTTTGATGACCTGATTTTGCTAATAGGACCAAATAATGTCGCTAGTATGTTAATCCAGGTTACTTTTCGTTTTTACAGGATGAGGATGCCTTCTTTGCCGATTATGCAGAAGCCCATTTGAAGCTCTCTGAGCTGGGGTAACTTTCGGTGTCATGTTATTTTTACTTTTTGTTTCCTTTGAAATTTTGTTGCTAATAGTGTTGAGTTGATTCGTTGGGTTTACAGGTTTGCTGAGGCCTAAGCTACATGAATGGATAGGGGATGATGCCAACCATGCCTGCGTGCCTTTCATCTTTTTATGTTTTTGAATTCTCAGAAGAATATAGATTTTAAGGATGTTGGTGGTTTTGTTGTTTGTTCCACATGCTGAATGAGAGAAGTTGGGTAGAGAATATTATGGCACTCATCCTTTTAGATTCAATAATATAAATTTGCTTGCTGGACTCAATGTACAATGTCTACTTCTTTAGCTTTTATGCGAATCTTTAGTCCTTCACTTTTGTTGATCATGTCCTATGGGTTGGAGTGAAATATGCATTGTGTTACTGCTAGCCCGTATGTGGTGTTTCTAGTTCATAAATTAATGAGCCTACAAATTGCATAATCATGGCTTTCTGAGCAAAGAAGAGCAGAGTGCTGTCTTTTTGCACATCTATCACCCGCATGGAATGTAATATTTTGTGTACGAAGGTCCTTCGTGTTTTATTGTAGTATTGCAAGAAACACAAATAAAAAGTATTTGAGCCCTTAATATATTATCGAGCGAGACTTGTGTTATTCAATTGCCCACTAAGCTTTGATGCTCAACACGACACATAGATTGAACGGTTGGAGCTCTTCTTATTTCATTTTTCTCTTACTGCTTTAACAGTCTACGTAGATGTTTCTAGAAACGCACATGAGCCCTCTCAACATCAACATGAATGTTAATGATATTCTGTGTCCATGATTTCCTGTAAAACAAAAGTTCAAACAAAAGAAAACTAAAGCAAATCGTTGTCAAACAAAAGTTGACAATATATGTCTATATGAGCGAAACGATTCAAACTTCTTGTTAAAAAAAATCTTAATGCTGTTAATTTAATAACGTAAAGCCATCCCACCAGATTGATGCAAGTTTGGGCCTCACCAGAAACAATTGAATGTTAAAAAAAGCATCTTTGATCAGAATCTTGAAGTGACGTTTTGTAAGAAAATTAAAATGCGCAGAAAATCTCAAAGAAATCTGAAATATGCGATCAACTCTTTATTCTTAAACAACAAAACAAGAGATGAAGTGGATGTTGAGAATCTAAACTATAAAAATAATAGAATAACCAGAACTCAAGAATGTTTATTGTAATCCTATAGAATCTCATTAAACACCAAAATACATCTACACTCCTAACAAGAACTTTCTTACCAGTATTTATTTACTCACACTCCCAATAGAGATAAATTTTAACCACCTCATTCACCAAACCCCAACACCCAAAATTCTTATAAAGTATTCTCTTACTCACACATCTTTTACAGAGAAATTTTGACCATCTTATCAAACCCTTAAATATGTTCACATTCTTACCAAATATTCACCTACTCATATCTCTTAAAGGAGAATTCTACAATCTTATTAGAAAGGAATTTTACTTAGCACCGTTAAAAACAATATTGAAGTATTGTTCAGTGGATAAGTTTAAACTATGAAGTTTAACTTCTTATATTCATTTTCAAACATCATCCTATTTGATTAACAACTTGTATATTATATTACAAGTCTTCTCATATTCCTTTCAGACAAAGGATTTAGGCGAAAATTTTGTTTTAACTAAAACTGCATCGAGATCATACTTCTATTTAGCCAAAATTTTAACAATAAAGTCATGAATCTCCTCTATTTGAGGGCCAACTTCGGCCATTGGTGCAACACCGTGGTATTAACTAACTTGGGAATTGGGTTACCAAAGCCCTGAAATTTGTTGAACCAAGAAATTGGTTAACGAATTGATGATGATGTGAAAGCGTGTTGTGTAACCATAATTAATGGTTCTGTCAAAAAATAGAGCAAAAGACCATTAGAGGAATGTCAGGCGTTTCAGACAAAACCACTTTGATGCTCTTATGGTCTGACAAAACACTCCTTATGGAGTTCTTCCTCAAATTAGATCTCTATTGCATCAGTGCTACATTGATGAGAGAAGATAATAAAGTTCAAAGGCCTATGTATTATGTGAGCGAAGCACTTCAAGACGCTAAGACGAGGTATCCAATCATGGAAGAGTTAGGAGATAATATTGGGTGAAATGACTAAAAAGAGGAGTTAAGAGGGACGGGTTAGGCCTTGTTTCAGTTTTGATGGAATAACATTGTTTATGTTTTGGCTAGGGAAAGGTTATGATGCAGGAAGGTTTTTCGTTTTTAATTTTGGTACAATTAATGATTAGAAATATGGGGTCAGGTTCTAAGGTTATTCTTCATATTTGCAAAAGATAGTTTTTGTCGGAAAGAGTAGTCTTTTTACTTAGTTTAAGATTGACAAACTCTGATTTGATAGTTAAGATGGTGACAAATGCTTTTTATCTATTAAATGCCATCAGACACTTCTATTCCTTATTTTATTTTTGTGTTGGTCTAGCTTTTAGCTTGCTGACAACTAACTCAAATGTAACAAGAGTAATATTTCTTCAACATTGTAAAAAAGAGAAAATGGTCAAGGGCGCTGGATGTTCCATCGACATTAACTCTCTGAGGCTTAAGTTAGCGAAACAGGAGTATTATGAGGTGGAACTATGATCTTTTCCCAATAAATAATGGAGGTCATTTTCGAGGTGTATAGATTGATGGAATAATTGCAGTAGTTTGGTGTTTATTGGTGATTTCTATGGGAGAGAATGTTTTAGATGTAGTAATGGTTTGTCTTCTCTCATGAGAATACAGAGAGTTAATGCCTGATAGCTTCTAACAAAAACTCAAGAACTATTGTCTTGCCCTCCTTTGTTTTTTAGGAAGTTATGGAGAAGAAGACAATGGCCAGTTGACACTGGTTGCTCTCTTTGTGTACCAATCGTTAAAAATGTTAAACGTAGACTTTTTAAGAGTGCTGGTTCTCCATTTGTAGGAATTTTGTGCCTACCTTATTTTGAGCCATGAAGTTCCTTTTATAATTGATTTAAGATTGATGTTGTCAGCCTCGTTTCCTTGTATAGTCGCTTGGAGAGGCCAAGATTAGGATTTGAGATACATTGACATTGTGAATTCGCTCTTACATTGAGCGTAAATTTGTGGGTGTCGATAAATGAACTGAAACCAAGAAGGGACCCTCTCAATGCTTCGATGGCGAAGGTCAATGTCTCTGAAACTTATGGTATCTTTTTGAGAACAGCGTTGCAAGTTTGATTTTCTCCAAATGAGCATTTTGGGCTATTCAGCAGTCCATCAGAAACGTCATTAACAACATTCAATATAAGCTCAGGCCAAGAATAGTAGAATTCAAAGCAGAGTGCACATAGGCAGATGCAAAACATAGTGAGGGATCAACTTGGAAACCATTTTTTGATGGTTCATTAAATGAACAAGGAGGCAAAGGAGAACTACCCAATTCCCCTACTTTTCATTAGAAATCTTAAAATCTTCAACAAACAGGATAATCATTTTGTTTTATTGCCTCCGTAAATTCTAAAAGATTTATTTAATATCACATCAATTAAAAATACAAACATTATAAATTTTGATAAATTCATTTGATATACGATAATTAAAAATACAAATTTTATATTAATAATATTACTCAAATATAAACAAAACTGAAAACCTTATCAATGACATATGAGCAACGAAACCTATTCAAAGTTAAAGTTCAAAACATTTTAACTGAGACTGATAATCTATTCACCATCCATTTAACATCCATCGATTTCAAAATTTAATAATCACGTAAAATATATTTCAGAAAATGTTATAAAAATTATATCCAGAAAGAAAGGATATATCCAACAAGTCAACTTAGCTGTAATGTTAACACGTTGAGCAAAAATGTTATGCAATCTGTAAAGCTTTGTCTTCCTTTGACTGGTTCGCGGCAATGGTTAACACTTTCCTCACGCTATGATTGGGTCCCAAGTTGACGTGACTAGCTATCTTTCAGTCGCTCAGTATTCATACTTATACGAGTTTGAAAATTGACTTTCTTCACCAACAATTGCAAAGTCCAAGTACACTTTTGGCACCCAACAAAGTTTTTCTATATTGAACCTCAAAATTTATAACAATCTTATTTATTTAAAATTATAAGAAGCTTTTGTAAAACTGTTAGGTACACCTTATAGCTTACGCAAAGTTGTTTCTATATTTCAAAATTGAGCGGCCAAAAGTCCTTATATTGACATGTACAGAGTTGAGACATCGCCAACACCACATCATGGAACGCTTTTATTGCCATTATCGGTTTGTTAATAGTAAAATAATTTCATAACGTAAAACATGATTCGCATAATCGTCAAACCGCGTGTGAACATGAAGTTGTTGGTCAGATTTTGAAATGAATGGATGATGCATGTCGGGAGGTTGGTAATTCTGGTCATATTGAATCATGCCTTGTTCGGACAAGTTCAAGTAAACTTGTAGACACGTTACACACATTTTCCTCTTCTGCCTGTTCAAAACATTCTTCTAAAAGTGTTTTCGTTACAACAAAAAACATTTTCTTTTTGAAAATTAAAAATGTTTTTCTCCATCGTTTCTTACTATTACAATTATAGTTATAACTGGAAAACTAAGGTTTTATTTGATTATGTTTTTTAAAATTATTATTTTTTGTTTTACACATTTTTTTAACATATTTTAAAATTTTTACAATTTATAAATATTACTCATTATTTATTTACTTTGAAATAAAGTATTAATCAAACTCATTATTTATTTTATATCTTTAAATAGTAAAATCTCATATATATGTATTTTTAAAACATGAATATCTGAGTCAACTCATATATATATATATATATATATTTTTAAAATATGAATATCCGAGTCAACTCGTATGTATCTCAATTAATCCTAGAGAACTGTACCCTGTGACTCTCAAAATTTTCAACATAAATCGGTTAATTTCTGGATTTTGAGTCGTGGACACTTCAATTTCTTCCTTTGGGACCCATTTGACTATATACATAAATACAAAATTATCCACCAAAGTCTGCCTAATAAAAATAATAAAAAATAATTTTTTCAGTAAATTACAAGCATTATGGACCTAATCCACACGTTAAATTAAATATTAGACAACACACTCGATACTTTACTTAAAATTAACAAGATATTATTTAAATGACATATCCCTCTTAAATTAAAGCAGGTGGCCGTTGAAAATATTGAACGAATGACAGCCGTCGATCAGAGGCGGCTCTAATCTCAGCCCTCGAATCCGTTCTTTTCCAAAAGCGCGTCTCCCTCTCTTTGTCCTGGCGCGTTTTCCTTTCGCCTTCCTCGCGTCTACTTCGAAACAAAACAAGTTTATATTTATACAATCATTTCTTTATTTCAATTTTTTTAAGTATTAAACTATTTGTATAAATCAACTCGCCATCAGGAGCACTTTAGTCTTCACAGAACGAAGCGTAGAATTTGGAGATAAGTAAAAGGAGAGACAGAGAGAGAGAGGGGGAAAGGAGAAGATATGGCTGACATGGCGCAAGTCAAAGGCGGAAACCAAGCGGCGGACTTTCCGGCAGCTCCGACTCACGGTGGTCAGTATATACAGTATAATATTTTCGGCAACTTCTTTGAGATCACGGCGAAGTATCGGCCTCCGATCATGCCGATTGGTCGTGGCGCGTACGGCATCGTCTGGTACTTGATTAAATTGAATTTAACTATTTTTTTTCCTTAACAAGTATGATCGGAAAATAACCGTTATTTTTTTGTTGTTGAATTTTGTTTTTAACTTTTTTGTTTTTGCTGCAGCTCGGTGTTGAATTCGGAAACGAATGAGATGGTTGCTATGAAGAAGATAGCGAATGCGTTTGATAATCACATGGACGCCAAGCGTACGCTTCGTGAGATCAAGCTTTTGCGTCATTTGGATCATGAAAATGTGAGTGTTTATCAATATATAGAATTATTTGTCAAAATTAACCAACGTTAAATATAAAAAACAGTTTTTTTCAACGTGAAAATATACTTTTGGCTGTACTCAAAGGGCTGCCGATCATACCTTTTAAGGCCGTAGATTGTATTATACATATGATTTAAAAGTTATTATAGCTTAATTCTTTCGCTTTAATTTCTTAAATTCATTCATAGCTATTCATCCATTATAATTCAAAAAAAAATTGAGTTGATTACCTTTATATATATATATATATATATTTATAATTATTAGATTATGGTTAATCAATCTTATTAAAAAACGTAAAAAATTACTTAAAAGAATTGTTGGATTGGTATTAAAAGCTAGTTTTTAAAATTTTCCTTTTGTCCATTGAATTGAAATTAGATGGATTTGTTTTAGTTAATATCATAATTTTAAGTCATAAAATTAAACTTTTATGGTTTCGCTCGTTATAAAAAGAACTAATAAGTTTGAGACTATCAGTTTTCAATATATTCTAATTCAGAACTTTATGCATTTAATGTAAAACAGGTAATAGGTATAAGAGATGTGGTTCCTCCACCTTTACGAAGAGAATTCACTGATGTCTACATTGCAACTGAACTAATGGATACAGACCTTCACCAAATAATCCGCTCCAATCAAGGTTTATCTGAGGAGCACTGTCAGGTACTACTTGGTTTTATGATTTTTGAAGCCCATGAGTTGCTCAGTTGTCTGATATATGAGATTGACATTAATTTTGATTTTGATCTTAATTTCCCATTTTTCTATTTTCTGCAGTATTTCTTGTATCAGATTCTTCGAGGACTCAAGTATATACATTCAGCAAATGTTATCCATCGCGACTTGAAGCCAAGCAATCTTTTGCTGAATGCAAATTGTGATTTAAAAATTTGTGATTTTGGTCTTGCTAGGCCAACTTCGGAGAGTGAGTTTATGACAGAATATGTAGTCACAAGATGGTACAGAGCTCCTGAGTTGTTGCTCAACTCTTCAGATTACACAGCCGCAATAGATGTGTGGTCTGTTGGGTGTATATTTATGGAGCTTATGAATAGAAAGCCTCTGTTTCCGGGCAAAGATCATGTGCACCAGATGCGCTTATTAACAGAGGTAACATGAAGTTTAAGCAATATGTGGGTTGATTTTCATGATTTTTCAATTTGGAGTATCTTTTATGTTGTGGAAAACTCTTTTATAGATGAATGCTTATGCACGGTTTTTGTGCTTTCTAGCTTCTTGGCACACCAACAGAGTCTGATCTGGGCTTTGTTCGTAATGAGGATGCAAGAAGGTATATCCAGCAACTTACCCAATTTCCTCGTCAGCCGTTAGCCCAAATGTTTCCACATGTTCATCCCTTGGCTATTGATCTTGTAGATAGAATGTTGACATTTGATCCCACAAAAAGAATTACAGGTAAGTTTTATGTTTTATATCAGCTATTTTGATGCACTCGTAGACACACCAAATCATTTTTCTTTTTCTGATCATGATATTTCAGTCATTGCAATTACAATGAAATGAAAGCGTCCCTGCATTGAGTTCATTTAATATATGAAAATATTGTTTGTAAAACAAATGAAGTAATTAGGGATCTGCCTTGAACTTGAGCACAATGAACACAACCATATTTTCTAATTTCATTGTCACTTTGACGCATTCAAAATTATAATCCAGGAGTAGATATAAGGAGTCCATATTTAGCGATGACAAACCTCTTATATATGTCCGAATTTGTTGCTCTTTGATAAACTGTATCAAGAGATGAGAGATATGTGGAAAGACATTTATGAGCATTGGTTGCGTCTCATTAAGTACTTGTCATCTTTAAATTCATTTGTTTTACAAAATAGGAAGCACTTCCAAGATATAACGAATGGTAGATATACTATTGAGAATTATCATATCCTTTACTTCACTCTTTAACATAAACTTTGCCTTTGAACAGTTGAAGAAGCATTAGCCCATCCTTATCTTGCAAGATTACATGACATAGCAGATGAACCAGTCTGCCCAGAGCCATTTTCCTTCGATTTTGAGCAACAATCCCTGGGAGAAGAACAAATGAAGGACATGGTCTACATGGAGGCCTTAGCACTCAATCCAGAGTATGCACAATAAAAAGATAGTTTTAATTTGTAGATCTTTCCGTTTGCTGCTTGTTTAGCTAGAAAAAAGATGATCACTTTGGTCAAAGATTGCAAACACAAGAGAAAAAGCATGTTGAATAACACAGTATGGTGGCTTGCAGATTAAAAACTTAAGGTCCTCCTTATCGGACTTCTGTACCTGTAACATTCTACTAGGTGTCTAAACTGGTTGCGCAGCCAAGACTGACCAGCTATTTTAAATCGGATGAGGTCAGTCTCCCTTGAAGTTCCTTAGCTGGCTTACAACCTTTCATGTATAAGATAATTTTATTTTTTTAATTTTTATTTCTTTGAATATGTATTATTTAATTATCAGTGTTTGTAATCTGAACTTTCTTCTGTATTGTATTACACACTGTTTCTCTGTTGTAGAGTGAATTTTGTGAAACTGAGATTTCAAAGCTATGCCGTAAAATTCTCAATAAGAAATCAATCTATTTCAGTGCTGGACTACAAAACTCTGCAAGCATATATTATAAACGACTTGAACTGAATGACTCAAATTTACTCCATTGTTGGACGACTTGCCATTCATGTATTTCACTTAGGAACAGCTTGTCGGTCATAAAAGTTACCTGTGAACGACTTATCATTCTGTAGTAAGGCTTACATGATCGTAAGTAATTCCAAGTTGCCATTATACGTTATCCGACATACTTATATGTTTCTTATATAGTATTATCATGTCATTTATAAAATTAGCTATTTTGTATATTGATCACATATATGTCACGAAAAAACATTAACGCATATCTCATGAATCACCCACATGTATGTTATGAATATGATACATCATATGCATGTCATACGAATCACCCACACCTATGTTACCCAGCACTAGTGGGTGGGTGGGTCATATCCAATCAAATTGAGGTCACCACCCCACACTACTGTACTATAAAGAACTTCTCAAATCTCAACATTGGTGCATGCCACAAATCAACTGAGCACTTAGAAAGCAATAATTATGGATGGTTCACATTCTGCTGACAGGGAAGCACAAGTATCAGATGCCGGTCGCAAACGTGGAGGTTTGATCACCTTCCCCTTCGGTACAGCTTTCTCCCATGCAAAGCTCATTCTTTTTCTCAAGTTTATATATGTATAATTGAATTAAATTGATGTATACATAAACATGTTTTGTTTTATTTTGAGTGGGGAGTGTAATGGGGTAGAATCTTGCCACTGGGGGATGGTTAGCAAACCTGATTATGTATCATATTGAAGAATTCACTTCAGTAGCATTAAGGCTGCTCGGATTTCCAGTGTGGTAAATGGTTGCACCAATCTATTTCCTGTCATTGGAGCAATCATTGCCAACTCTTTCACTGTCGTCTGGATATCTTCTTGTATCTCTTTGCTGGTATTAGTCTTTCACACTCCATGTGACACTACTCAGACTAACAAGCACACATGCATGCAACTGAATGCACCGTTTCTTACTTAACGTGAAAACTTGTAGTCTATAGTTTTCATGTTACAAAGATGTACACATTTATTCTCAAAATATGCAAATGCAAATAACTCACATCTGTATCCTCTAGATTCCAAAAGATATCAAAAGTATGCGGATGTTTGAAGAAAAAACTACCCCCAACTAAAACTAAATGTACGTGTTTAATGGGCCGACTCACGAATGTGGTTGGGGTTAGAAGACCCTTATATAATAAGATGCAGAAAATGACTACCTCATTATAAATCCATGATGATATTGTGTTACATTTGTTCAAAATTACACTGCTAGATTTCAACATATCAAATGACTCGTTAATAATGATGATCACTAATCAATGAATCTATACATATATTTTGTACAGATATTTCATAATGACAGTTGATATTAACCACAATTAATCGGTTTATAATATCAAAACAAAGTGAAGCCAAAACTTGAGCTCAACCTTCCAAAGCAGGGAATCGCTGTCATATTCTTAACTGCATCACTTGATGCTCTGAGTCCTCTTAACTGTGAAATCAGGTCAAGCTTGTGCAAAACCCCAATTTGCAGTCCTATACGCAGCTATAGCTTTGCCATCTATAGGGAGCGGGGAACAGACCTCACTCTAGCTACACTCGGAGCCAAACAATTTGATGAACCTCAGCATCGAGCAATTTTCTTCAACTGGTACTTCTTCACCTATTACACTTCTGCTGTGATGAGTTTCACAGCCATTGTCTATGTCGAGGAGAACTTTAGTTGGAGAATGGAACGCTGTTGGTTTTGCCATTTTCTTGGTTGGAAATCGTTACTATTGTCGTGATATGCAAAAAAGCAGTCCCTTCATGGGTTTAGCTCGTGTTGTTGTTGCCACTCTACGGAAATGGAACGCAACTCTCTCAACTAGAAGTGAGGACTATTACGAGGGCAGCAAAGGAATGACCCATGCCGTGGCTGTATATCTGTTGTACCATGTTAGTATTATGACGTAATATATTCATTAATTGTGGATTGAAAATATAAAGTTACTAAGGAGGTAATTTATAATCGAATATAAATACAATGTATTCTTGATTTTTCCATTAAGCCCTTATGATTAATCCTTCTGTAAATAAATAATAAAACAAAGATTGAGAAAAAGTCTTGTTTTTGTGCAGGTCCCTAACCATGCATAGCTGAAGGAGACGTGCGAGCTGATGGCTCAATTGCAAAGCCATGGAAGCTGTGTATAATCCTGTTAGAGTCTTAATAGAATTAGGATTTCCAATCCACGATGGATTGATTGTTAATTAATTAAAAAATTAATATCCTAATTAGATTAAAAATCTAATTATTAATTAGTTGTAGGATTTGGAAACTTTTTTTAAAAGAACAAATACTTATAAATTATGTATTTTTTATCATAGTGAGAGCCATATTGATAATTATAAGTAGTAGAATAGTCTTTTCTGATTTAATGCTTATCACCCGTTGTTTTTAACCTAGAAGTTGGAAGTACTTAAGTGGCAAGTACTCGAGTAACAAAATGGTATAATATAGACTTGAAACTGTACATACGCTTATTTTTTGTGTTCTATTTTTTACTCTTTCTTATTTATTATTTTTTACTATGGCGTGCAGAACAGCTTGACAATTGTTCAAGCTCTAACAATGGACCGTCACTTGGGGCCCAATTTCAAAATCCCAGCCGCGTCCTTCCTGGTTGTGTTTTTTCTTTCCACATCCATTTTCATCACCTTCTTTGATGGCTTGCTCCGTCCGATGTGGGAAAAACTGACCCTCCGCTGTCCAACTTCAATTCAACACATAGGAGTCGGCCATGTGTTGAACTTGATCAGCATGGCAGTGGCTGAATTAGTCGAGTCCAAGAGGCTCAAAACTGCCCATGAGCAACACCTCCAAGACCAAACGGGTTCAATGGTGCCCATGTTGGCATTGTGGCTGTTTCCACAACTAGTCTTGGCTGGGATTAGAGAAGCTTTTCAATATCTAGGACAACTAATATCAGGAACTTCCTGCCTGTAAGAAGCACAGCAACGGCTATGATTGCTCTGATTCTTGGAATTGGTTTCTATTTGAGCACAGCTTTGATCGAACTAATTGGGAGGGCTACACATTGGCTACAAAATAATATCAACGATGGGAGGCTAGATAATGTGTATTGAACTCTACTCGTGCTTGCTGTGCTCAACTTTGGTTATTTATATTTTATATTTGAAAAATATAATAAGGTGGTGCGGAATCAATGATTAGACTGAAAAAGAGGACAGTGCAGCCAGGGGATATATGACTTTTGACATGCACTATAATTCCATTGAACTGGCATTTAATTTTTTTTTCTCTTTATAAATCGAATATATTGCATGCAATTGCAAGCTTTTAAGCAAATAAATCAGCCAAATTTCTAACTATATATATTTGTAGAGCTAATCATCCTTGGTCTGGTGGTGCTACTGCTGCTCGTCTGTCCACGAATCTTCTTATTCTTATATCTCTTCCATAGATATTGAGTTGCACTAGCTCTCTTTCGCCAAGAATCCTTGCAATGTATTGGGGTGTGGTAATCACCACACGAGCAAACAAAGCAGGTTCGTCCACATTCATATCTATATATTCTATGCAATCTCGTCCATATCTCCTGCACTCAAAGAAACAAGAAAATTATATGAACGATCAATATTTGTTGTTAACAATTTATAAATTACGGAATGAATGCATACGAGAAACTGAAAATTAATTACCTCATAAAAAATTCTTCAAGTTCTTGTTTCGTAGTTGGATGACCCTTAGAGAAAGTCACAAATAAAGTTCGATTGTTTTGACAAACTCTGGGGCAATCCTCATTATTATTAGCTTGCTCTTGATCTTGACCTGCCACCATGTGTGGCTCTTGAACAACTTCACCATTAGAAGTTGAAGGCTGAGACCCGTCAGCCAAATTTGGTGGAAGAAAGAACGTTCTTTCAATCACGTTTTGCATAAACAAGGCCATGATGAAGATTGCGTTCTCTCTGTCTTTATAAACAATCCCTTGAGAGATATCTTTGCAAATTGCAAGCAACGCTACTCATAACAGGGAGAACTTCATTGTCACCAAGTGGATACGTTTCTTCCGTTAAACAATTAAGGCACTTGGTGGTCTCGCTCACCAATGCACGAAGCGATTGCTCAGGCAATGGAAGAGCGTTGGAGACAAAGTTTCTGTAACCTTTTCTTTCAAGCCAATTCCAGAAGGCTACAATTCTCTTGCAACAGCAAGAAGCCAACCCCAGCTCGGTCACTAGCCGATGATATGCTTGGCGATCAATAGAGTGAAAATCAGATTTAACTTTTTGGAAAGCAATCTGGGTAGCCATTGTCGTTGGCGTCGGCGTTTGTGAATTAAGGGGATAGTTGAAGAAGCTATTTACTTATAGAATGGTGTTGACGTGCAGTTGTGCTTATTCTTCAAGTAGGAGAAGGGACTGCTATGATTGGTTGATCTTCAATCTTTCCTAATGGACCTTTCCTTTCCTGATTAGAATTTGACAATCACTATTTACGAATAAGGATACTCCAATGTCTTTTAATTCAAGTCTAATTAGGATAATTTAGACAAGTGTTTAAGCAGTATTAGGATCCTAAAAGAGATTAGGGTTATTTCAGAGCAATTAAACTTCTTGGTGTGTGAATTTTATTTTATATTTTCCAATTTATGTGTTGTCTTGTATTTGTTTTGATTCAAAATTAATTGATTTGAATAAAAGATTATTAATAAGTTGTTATGTCTATTTACAACTTATTTATATCTTTTCTCAGTTGTTTTTATTTTATTATTACTCCAAATAGAAAATTGCTGTTAAATTGATAGCAAGAATATCAATATCAACAACCACAAATAAGTAATAATAATAATAATTTTATATAGATTCGAGTAGTAACAAATGAATTTTCAGCCAAAAGAAAAAAGAAAATTTAAGAACAATTGGATATTGGGCTGATTTCAAATTATTATTAGATTACTATTGTTATTTTTTAAACTACAATTTAAAATCAATAATGGGTATTGGACTTTAGTCGTGCTTGCTGTGCTCAACTTTAGTTATTATCTACTGTGGTCTAGGCTATATCAATGCAGGAATATTGAGAAGTGAAAGCTCTCAATATATGTATGCCATTTATTATATCCATATTTTATAAATATTGAGAATTGATATAAATATTTATGTTTTAATGAAAGATTAGACTACTAACTGATCACTTTTAACATTTACTAATACTATAATTCTATTGAACTCGCATATGAGTTGTGTTTTCTTTTTCACAAGTAGAACGTATTGCATGCAATTGCAAGCTTTGAAGCATAATCTCAGAAAATTTGCCAGGCCTAAGTAGTATACATATATATTATATTTGTAAAGCTAATCACATCCTTGGTACTGCCACTGCTGCTATTCCTGCATGTGCACGCCTCTCCACGTATCTTCTTATTCTTGTATCTTTGCCATAGATACTGAATTGCACTAGCTCTTTCTTGCCAAGAATCCTTTCAATGTATTCGGGTGAGGTGATGATCACGCGAGCAAACAAAGCAGGCTCATTCATGTTCATGTCTACTTCTTCTATGCAATCTCGTCCATATTTGCTGCACGCAAAGAAACAGAAAAATTATATTAGAATTCAGTTAATTAATATTACTTGTTAACAACCCATTAAGGCAGAATGAATGAATAAGAAACTGGAAATTTACGTCTTCAAGAATTCTTCGAGTTCTTGTTTCGTAACAGGATGACCCTTTGAGAAAGTTACAAACAAAGTTCGGTTATTTGGAAAGATTCTAAAGCAATTCTGATTCTTGTTGCTTTGCTCTTGCTCTTGATCTTGAACAACGTCACCACTAGGAGTTGAAGGCTGAGACCCATCAGCGAAATTTGGTGGAAGAACGAACGTTCTTTCGCATACGTTTTGCATGAACGAGGCCATGGTGAAGATTGCTTGCTCTCTCTTTGTATAAACAATCCCTTGACTGATATCTTTGCTACCAACGCTACTCATTACAGGGAGAACTTCATTGTCACCAATTGGAAACTTTTCTTGCGTTAAGCAATTCAGGCACTTGGTGGTCTCACTGACCAATGCACGAAGCGATTTCTCAGGCGTTGAAAGAGTGTTGAAGACAAAGTTTCTGTAGCCTATTCTTTCAAGCCAATTCCAGAAGGCTACAATTCTCTTGCACTGGCAAGAAGCCAAACCAACCTCGGTCACCAACCGGAGATATGCTTTGCGATCAATCGAGTGAAAATCAAACTGGAGTTGTTCGAAAGAAATCTTGGTAGCCATTGTGAATAGCGTTATGCGAAGTGGGCGAGTTGAAGAAGCTATTTATTTATAGAATGGTATTGATAGTGTGCAGGTGCTCAATCCTCAAACAAGAGAAGGACAAAGAATGTGCATTATTTATAATGAGATGTTAGGGAATTTGATTGGTTGCTCTTCAATCTTTTCTAATTGAAATTGGGAAAGATAAGAGAACCTTTCCTTTCCTATTTAGGATTTGAAAACTGCTATTTACGTTGCAGGAGTTACGAGGCTTTATTTTTATTTTTTATCATTATTCAAAATAGAAACTACTATTAAAAAATAATTTAATGAGATTTTTTTTCCCTAGATTCTAGATTTCATTTTTTTTAATTAAAAAAAAGGTAAAATCGAGATTGTCTATCTATCTTTGCAATTTAAATATTATATACCCCCATCAAACTGAATTCTTACAGTAAAATTGCAAATGACTATTTGAGTTTTAAGAAATAATGATCTCAAACAAGACTTAAATGATCTAAAGCTACCATTTTTCCAACCATCCAAAGTTATAATAAACTAATTAGGCTGATTTTTACTCATAAGTCGAAAGATACAAGTTGATGGATCAGTAGAACAAAATTTACAATTGGTTGATCAACGCGAAAACAAAGAAAAAATTTTCTGAGCAATAATTTTTTCTCAAAATCTTGTTACAAAATGGCGTGGATTTGAAATCAGTCACTTTGTTAGTGACAAACAAAAGAATGATTATGCAAAACCCCAAAACTCCTTAATCAGAAGTGGAATGAGGAGGGATATTGGTGGCGTTGGTAAATTTTGTACAGTCGTATGGTCCAATTCCTTGATTGTTTTTGCGTTTCACCTGTAAAGTCGAATCAAATGGACATATCAAATCACAGCACAATAACAAATGAAGGTCATGATGTGCCAGTCAAACAGATCGTGATAACAATTCCTAAGAATGATAAATCAATTACTGATGCATGGAGGCAACCATCTGCAGAAATTAATGCGAAATACTAATAGACTACAGTGATCAACGAATTTTAGTATTAATAGCAGAAAGAGAAGATCTAGAGATGTAGGACCATACCGGGGACCAAGGACCAGGTTCAGGTTGAGTCTTGTCTGGGGGTGAATTTTGTACAGCACCTCTTTTCATGGTTAGAATTTCCTGCACAAGCATTGTATAAAATGGCTAGACTGAAATTTAAAGAAGTAAATTTTCTATCAAACAGGTCAACCACTAAGATATGATTTAGAAAGTAATAGCACTCCCTTCGACAAATAAAAGTTTTTAAGCATTTATCAACATGTATACAAGGAAGTACTGATGCATTGTGGAAAAGGGTTAAAATCAAGGATATACTGAACATCATGAAATATCGTTGGAGAGTGATTCCTAGCCCACAGGGTTATACGGTTGAAATAGGAGAATTACCCGATGAAGAAACCAAGGTTTAGGTGGACTTCAAGAAGGTTCAAATTGAGTACTGATACACCCTCAAATATCGTGGGCAAAATTTTTCTACTTGTCACTAAATGCAGCATTTCCCCTTTTACTATATCTAAATTACAACTGACATTACCTCTCCAGCAGCTTCAAATGCAGCTAACCATTCATCAGAAAATGGAACAGCATGTGGTGGAGGTTTTATCACAAGATTATCTTGCTTCGTATCACTCCCAGATTTCTTACTGCCATAGGAGACAGCCAGAATCAGAAGCAACTCTTAAGAAATTTTATAATATCATCGAGAAAATTTCCTGGACAAAAGTAGGAATAACTTGAAGAGAGGAATGCAGGAACAAATAACAATGAACTAGAACCAAATACTCACTGAAATTTTGTTGCATCCTTGTCCTCTGTGGCACATGCTGCATCTTCCAACTCGCGCTGCCTTTCACTCTTAGGACCAGTATTATTTTGGGAAGTAATAGTTTCAGCTTCCCCCGGCAAAACATCACTATTCAACGCGTTAACATTTACATTCTGAATGACACTTCCATTTAATGGCATTGTTTTATCTTCCAGGCCATACATGGCATCATCAACCATTGAAGAATTATTCTCCACCGTTGAAGCATTTAGGTTACAGTCGTTGTCGTCCATGGATAAACTTCCATCTAAGACCTGCATATGTGCATCTTCCACGAGCAAAACACCACTATTGTTTTGGGAAGTAATAGTTTCAGCATCCTCGGGCAGAGCATCACTATTCAACGCGCTAACATTTACATCCTGAATGACACTACCATTGGATGACATTTTTAAATCTTCTGGGCCATAAATGGCATCATCAACAACCGCTGAAGACTCATGCTTCACTGTTGAAGCATTTAAGCTACAGGCATCGCCAGTCACGGATAAACTTCTATTCAAGACCTGAATTTGTGCATCTTCCATGGGCAAAACACCATCATTGTTTTGGGAAGTAATAGTTTCAGCTTCCTTAGGCAAAACATCACTATTCAACGCGTTAACATTTACATCCTGAATGACACTTCCATTGGATAAAATTGTTGCATCTTCGGGGCCATACATGGTATCATCAACAATGACTGAAGACTCTTTCTTCGCTGTTGAAGCATTTAAGTTACAGTCGTTGCCATCCACGGATAAACTTCCATCTAAGACACGCATCTGTGCATCTTCCACGAGCAAAAAACCACCATTGTTTTGAGAAGTAATGTTTTCAGCTTCCTTAGGTATAACATAACTGTTCAGCACGTTAACATTTACATCCTGAATGACACTTCCATTGGATGAAATTGTTGCATCTTCTGGGCCATAAATGGCATCATCAACAACCACCGAAGACTCATTCTTCACCGTTGAAGCATTTAACACGGATAAACTTCCATCCAAGACCTGCATATGTGCATCTTCCACAAACAATACACTACCATTGTTGTGGGAAGTAATAGTGTCAGCTTCCTTAGGCAAAACATCACTATTCAACATGTTAACATTTACATCCTGAATAACACTTCTATTGGATGACATTGTTGCATCTTCTGGATCATACTCAACTACTGAAGACTTATTCTTCACTGTAGAAGCATTTAAGTTGCAGTCATGGCTATCCACGGATAAACTGCCTTCTAAGACCTGCATTTGTGCATCATCCACGAGTAGTTTCTCAACTCCAGAAACTTCTTCATTTGCTTGCTTAATGTATTCATGATGAAAGTGAACATGAGGACTTTCCAGTTCACTTCCACCAAAACTTTTGGCATTCAGACTGACATCTCCAACTTCACCAGTTTTAAACTCTTTGGATACTTCACAAGGCGCCTCCTCAATTAGAAGTTCATCAGACACCTTTGAAACTTGATTCCCTTCCATGGATTGTTTGCGGATATTCATGCAATTTAACTGGTCAGTGTGAACTGTTGATGTACTCTGCTGACAATAACTAATGTCACGTCCATGCTGTAAATCAGAGTCGGTGTGCTGATTGTTTAGTTCGTCTTCCACATCTTTTTGCCGATTTGTATCATTCATCACTGAACCAACCCTAAGTTGCAAAGCACCAATAGTATCATTTACCTCAGAACCAACCTCAATTTGCACCGCGGAACTAGGTTGGAATATCATAAGTGGAGAATTTTCCAATTCACGTCTATTGTTTGGACAAACACTGGAGCCCTCAATATCACCAGAGGCTACAGCAGATGTTATTTGATCTTTAACAGTCATTTCTGACGTCCCAGAAGTAGTTTGTCCATGGGGCTTGATATTACGCCTGAATTCTGTGTCAACAAAGTCTGGCATTGTTTCATCTCCATGTGCGTACTCCATTGTTATATCCTTGTCAAAACCATCATCTTGCTTCGCAGAATCACTTCCATTGGCATCAATTACATCGTGAAATCCTGACATGGGTGTGACATCATTCATAGTTTTTGAATCACTTCCACTGGAATTGATTGCATTTTCATTTTCCTCATCAACAACCATATTATCCACTGCCGAAGAGCACACAACAACTTTGCCCCTTCCGATTGATAGAATTCCATCTTCTGCTTCCTCTATGTTTTTGAATTGGGATGTACCATGAGGGCTTTCCAATTCACCACCTCTACAGCTGCTGTCTTCTGGACTGACATCTGTATTCTTTGTACTAACGCATTTCTGGAACTCTGAAAAGGGTCTATTTTCCCTGGAGAAAGTGCCATTACTTGTCCATGGCATTTGCCTCTCGCTGTAGATCTGATCAACTTCAGACGTACAAGGCATCATCTCCTCAGCTTGTTTCGCGGATTGTTCACTATCATCATGCACAGAGCTTAACCAATCATCTTGCTTTCTTAAAGAACCCTTGATACCATTCCTATTGGCATCTCGAGCCTGTGACTCTGAAAAGTCATTGTTAGCATCTCTTGATTGTTCACCATCATTCTTACTTATTGAATTAGACGTCTTATCTTCTTCAAATTGGCTGTCAGCTATATCTTTTGTCTCAGAAACACCCTCAACTTGCACTGCTGGCTGAAGATAGGCCGTAATCTGAGGATTTTCCAAGTTGGGCCCGTTCAAATCTAGACCCACTGGGTACATATAGGCAACTTTTCCGTTAGCGTCATCTTTCTTTGATTGGTTACATGGTGCACTTTGTAAGAGCAATTTCTTTTCACAACTCTGCAATTCATTTTCTACAGCACAAGAAATCTTTGTAATTTTACTTGGTTCCGCATTTTGCAGAGATTGTTGGCCACCATGATGGCACAGAATATGCAAGCTTTGCTGATTATGTAAAATGTCAAAACTGTTAGACTTATATGGCACATTCATTTCCCCCTTTAGAGTATCTTTTTTGAGCAAGTTAGTTTCCATCCTTTCATGTGATTCAGGATTGAGATTAGTTGGGATACAGGATTCTGTAACTGACCCCGAGATTTTCATATTTGCACTTGCTGTCACACCCTTAACCAAACCAGGAGTCTTCCCTGTTGCAGGTATAGGCTTCTCATGAATAGCATTTAGTGCACCAAATTTGCTCAAACTAGGAATATTTGACTCAGGAACATTGCAAATTTGATTACTTCTCTGAAATAAACTATGTGAAGCAGAAGATTTTGGCTGCAAACAAAATATTATGAATGATCCAATTAGAAACCGAAAAGCAATGAAAGATGTTTCATGCCACATGCATCTTAATAGATGGTTGAAGCAATCTAATCGAGTCTACCTGATCGAAGAGTCTCAATGATGGGGATGGCATCCGCAAACCTGACGGTTTGGCTGTTGGTAATTGTGTATGTTGCATGCTTGGACCGCTAGAGGGACCAGTTGGTGGAATAGGAATTGCAACTTTGTTGGAATCACTATCACAGCTATTTGATCCATGCCCAGAAGCTTGAAGTGCTGGACCTGGGTTAATCTTTGAGACAGTATTAGTTTTGGTGATCACAGGATGCTTTGAATTGGTTGATGAATGGATATACAATGCTGAGCCGGCCTGTACAAATGAAAGAAAATCACAGGACATAAAGCAAGCTTTCCCTGGTTAAAAATCACGGAACTATCTAAGATGTTGGCTTCAAATTCTCACCACATTTCTTCTAGCTTTCTGAACAGAGGTTTTCACAATTACCGACCTGCTAAAGTCCGAACCAGATCTTGCATCACTTCGGGTACATTTGGAACTTGTCGAAGAACACTTTAATCCACTATTTCTTTGAGCACTCGCTGCTATTTGAGAAAGAAGAAACCAAAGATATTTCAACTGATGGAAAAATGGAATTTGATTTGACAGAAAAGAATATGCTATCAGACTATAATTTTTTTTATAAAAAAAAATCCTACTAAAGCTAAGACGATAGACAACACAGATTTATGACAAGCGATGAGAAATTCAGACACCTCCTGGATATAGATTTATAATTAAATTACCTGGTTGAGCAATCTGACTTTGCTTTGATTTGCTCGCACGCTTTAGGTTGCTTACACCCTGAACAGTGCTTTTATCAGTTGCAGGACGCACAGGGGGATCTGGTTTCCGAACTGGTATCCTAGCAACTTTTAATTCCTTGGTTGCTGCTTTTGTTGTGTTAACAATAGCAGGCCTTTTCAGAGTTGAAACAAAGTCAAGGCTAACTTAAGTGAAGTAGTAAACATCTGAAAACCATTATTCCTCCATTACATTGTAATAAAATCAATCAAAAGGATATGAAGATGAAACAACGGGTCGTGGACAGCCACTGCGTTTAGATCCACTCCTATTAACATCATGGGCTGAAAGCACTTTACGCTTGGCCTGAGCAGCACATATTCAACAAGACTAGAATTAGTCCTTTTTCATACCACTTTGAGCAGACAAGAATGTCAAAAACACAGCAGCACCCTAATCCATTACAAATGCACTAACCGCTGAAGTTGATGGACTATTCTTTGTTGACGATGTGCTGCCTTTCTTCATATCTTCCGTTCGAGTACTTGCTGGCAATTCTTTGAATAAATTTTCTTCAAGAGCGATCAAATTTTCTGAACCAGCTGGCAACGATTCTCTCCCATCTTCATGAATAACGGACAACATCTCCATCTCCCCGCTACACTTGCCGAGATTGCCACTAATCATAGACAATTCTAAGGGATTCAAAACACCTGACCCAAAAGCAAATAGTGAGTTTAAGTCTAATATGATTTCCTACTTCCCATCTTCAATTTTCACAGAGATAAGAAAACATAATGAAATCCGTAAACAAACACTAGACCACCTTCTTCAGTAAAGAAAGCTCTGTCCCACGCTAAGCTTTTTCGCAAATTGTAGCCTCCTGCCTTCTTCTTCCTCTTCATTTTTTGTGGCTCCATACTGAGCTTTTGCACTTCTGCTTTGTTCAAATTCATATTTTCCTCATAAACACTATATCTGTTTAACGACGAATTCAATTTTTCTCCATCCTGACTGACTTTAATTCCCTCTGTAATACAATAAACCAATTCATTTTGACATTTCTATGTAAACTTCTTCAGTAAAATTAACCCATTCGCTCAGATACAATGAATGCAATTTCATCCAGAACAGAATTATATAAGAAAAAAGCATAGTTTAGTACGAAAGCTTTGAAGTAGAACAAAATATAAGCAGAATTGAAAGAAGAAAACAAATGGAAACGCTAACCGATTGGAGAGGGAAGAGGAGGGCGTTTGACGGAGTGGTTAGATCTGGGGAATTGGAGAGGTGAGCAAGTGAAATAGGTCTTGTTGAGGCTTGAAACGTCACCGCTCGGGATCTGTTGCAGCGGCAATAACGAATCGTCTTCGCCGGAGATCTCTAATAACGATAGATCGTCCGATTCCATTTCTCTGATCTGATTATCGGCTGTCTGAGAAGTGTAATTTTTCAAATTCTTGGCAAGCGGGAAGTGTTAAAACCGGAAAGACAACGATCACATGATCGCTGGTGTTCAATTACGATATTGCCCATAATCCTCGAATTTGAATTGGTTTGTCTGTTTTGGGTTGGAGACTTTTGAGTTTTGACCTTCACTTTTTCTGTTTGGGCTTCGACCGGGTTACATCAGGGTCCAGAACAGTTTTCTTTCAGGCCCCAAAAACTATTTCAAAATATAACGTAATTTCTTTAATTTTAATTTGTCATAAATCTTTTAGAGATCATAATCCAAACGAACTTAGAAATTATATAGATCTTCTATCGTGAGCCAGCACTTTTCAAAATTTTTAAACAAATATAAATAATTAGTGGTTTTTAATTGAAATAATTGTGAAGATAAATCTAAACTAAAGTGGTATATTAAGAAATAAATCGAATACTAAAAATTTAGATGTTATAAATTTAGAAATCGATTTAGATATCATATGTTTTCATTTCTAACACGTTTACAAAATATTTTCAAAAAATCTTAAACAAGTAATTTTTAAGTTTTTTAATAACTGATATTATAATTAAAAAAATCACGTAAATGGAAGACTAGTTCTTAAGTCTTTGAAAGTACATAGAAATTGTTTTTAAAAACTCCAAATCATGAATAATATTTTAATTTTTGTTTTGAATGACCTATGCCATTTAACCCACCTAATCATGACATCATGTGACTTGTGTGGCAGATTGTAAGTAATTTAACTATATTTATTTATATGGAAATTGGGTTGCTTATACAACTAAAAGCTCTAGCTTATAGTGCACTCTCTGGAGTTTCCACCTTCGGAAGAGGTCTCACTGTCCGAAAATCCTAAAGTATAAGCCTCCCTTTCATCTTCATCGTCACTCTCAACTTCGGCTCCATTATATCTTCCTTCAAAGTATGCCAAAGTTTGCCGCCTCTGCAGCCGTAGAACATGCATGATAACATCCGGAGTGAGAGTGATCCGAGAATGGTCTTCTCTATCCTGTCTGTTAGACTCCATAATCTGTTCATGAACACATAAATTTAAAAATGTGAGACGAATGATACTCAGATTCAGAGTCATGATTCTGTATGTCAAATATCCAGACGTCTAATTTCATAATCGGTTCATAAATTTAGTAAAAATGTGAGACAAATGATATTCGTATTCAGTAAAAATGGTACCTCTTCAACATTTCCAGGCAATGCAGGCACACTCTCTGGCATAGGAGCCCAGACCTTTACATTCTTTTCTAAGCCACAAGTAGCAAAAATTGGCATATGGGGATGGGGCTCAAGCTGATTTACTACATGTCGATCACCTTGCATTAAGCGCACCAGCTTACCACCCTTCTTTTTCCAAATAAATATATGACCACAATCAGATCCGCTTAAGACATATTCATCATTGGGGCCAAAGAAACTCACTCCTTTAACCGTCTGTGAATTTCTATGTCCCGTGTAAACCTGTGGCTCTTCAAGTTTCTGCAAGTCTTCACGTGGGATAGAAAATGGCAAGGAGCCCAATCCCATGTTCTTCTCAAACATATAAATGAGTTCATCATTATAGGAGACAAGCAGTTCACATGTACTAGAGTAAGCCAATCCCGTGATGTGAATATTATTATTCTCAGTTACATTATTATTCTCAATCAGATGACGGGGGCAATAAGTGTTCACAGGTGCATCTGAACTACATGAAGTATCCCATTGACATTTTCTTATGTCGTAAATGCGTGCAAATTCATCAGAACCTGCTACAGCAAAGTAAATAGGATTTCTAGGGTCAATTACAATTGCATTCAATTTTATCCTGCTTCGAGGCTGCCTGCTGTTGACTGTGAATGAGGAGCAATAGAAAAGCCTTGTAGCAGCACTACTACTTCGCAGATCAAACTGCAAAATGAAAAGAAAGAGTAAACCCAAAACTAAAATAAAAGAAAGAAAAACTTTAAAGGTTCATATAATAAAATTGACAAACATGTTGAACAAAACCATCGTCCCCACAACTGTAGAATATGTGGGGACTTCCTGGCTCCACAGCAAGCTTGTATACACGTCCTTGGTGCTTCCCCAACCTTTTTGTATCAACTTGGCCATCCTCCAAAATTTGACCAAGCCTCACCTACAAAGAAAGGAAGCAATTCACATCTGTAGCCGTGCAACAATTTGTGGGTAAGCATCACAAAGACAGAATTGACTTCAATAAAGATTACTAAGATTGAAAATCCTAAAATTTACAATATTGTTCAGATGATTACAGAAATCTCGATGTCTACGTTCCATGAAACATAAAGTTGTTTAATTTTCAATAAAATTCATAATTGAACAAGCTTATTAGCAAAATCTAAGAGGTTGCCAAAGCAATCTAAAATGCAAGCAAAAAATTCAGCAACATTAAACCCAGATTTCTTTATACAAAACGGTAACAATTAGAGACCAAACAATCAACAAATAAACCAAAAAGAAAGGATCATAACAAAAAAGTGTGAAGGAATCTAAATATTAACCTGACCATCAGCAGAAGAAGTCACGATTTTACGATCATCGGTAAAAGGCATAATTCGCGTCTGGAATATGTTATCAATATGTCCAGAATCATAAGAGAACATTTTACCTTTAGTTTCCCAAGCCCAAAATATAACTTGTCTGTCATCAGAACCTGACACAAGAAAGTTACCAGTAGAATTGAATTCTACGGCATTCACGCAACCCACATGACCATTTAACTTCCCGTAAAGATTTATTTGCTTCACAAATTCCTGTACCAAAAGCAAATAAAATAAGGCCCGATTCCTAACAGCGCATGTCAATCACTTTAAAAATGCAACTGACTTAACTGAGGTGGATAAGCAGCCACGTTCAAAACTTTCAACATGATTGCAAAAGTTTAAAGGGAAAATATCTAGCAAATAAAACAAAATTTCTATAACTTATAGGCGGTATTAACCTTATAAATGAAGAATTCATTGTGGTCAAGGCAAAGCCTATTTCGCTACATTATCAAAGCCATGCAATAAAAAATTCTTAATGATTTACGAAAACATTACGTGTGTGCTATCATCAATGTTAATTACACCAACCTGCTAACATATTTATCTTAAGGGTGAGCATAAACATGCCTAAAAGTCAATATTACAGGGAATATCATGTCAAAAGAACACATGCATGTTACACGCTCTTAGCTCATCAAGGACACCATGTCATGAAGTTCAGCCAGTAGTCATAGAATCATCATATACACGAAATAGAAGATGTTAATTCTTCCCAAAAGCTCATCTAAATCGATACAAAACCAATTCATACTACAGCCGGGGTTTAAAATTTTGTATCATGAATTGATCTCAGACCACAAACACTCATCAAGTAGTCTACTTTGTTAATCCAACTAATAAAAATCAATCAATATAAACTGACCCAACATATAACACTTGAAAATACACTCCTTGTAAACCCAGAAATATATATAATTGGTTAAGTTAGTGAATACTTATTCACCAGATGTTATGGCTTGGGTGAGCTCAAAATAATAATAATAACGGTGTATCCGTGTATATATATCTCAGTTAACGCGTAGTGTTACTAAGAAACTCAATTAAAAAAAAAAACCAAGAAACAGGAAGAAATTTAGAACCTCTGAAGCAGAGAATCGACGAGCAAAGCTTCTGGGCCGTGACAAACCCATCTCTCTCTGGTAAATTTGTGTAAACCCATCTTTAGTTCCTCTGTAACTGGTCTTCATGCAGCAGAATTTTATTATTCGGAAGAAGTTGCCTTCTGTTTCTTTTGTGGTTTTTTGTTTTTCGGGTTTGAAGAGAGGAAAGCTAAGACGTCACGTGGCGTTCGTTTGAGAATATAAAGTTCGGTGCCAACAGTTCAAATGCTCTGTTGCTTTGGATTGTGGCGTTGTCCGGTTAGACCTTAGACTGAAGTCACTGAACCATACCCAGTGAGAATAGAGAAACCCAAATTGTCACTCTCGCTAAAATTAAGATAATACCTACCACGAGTCCATGCATCTCAACCCTCTAACCTCTAAAGCGGAAATTGAAATTGAAGCTCCCTGTAGGAGTCGAACCGTGGCTAACACCGGAAGAGTTTTACTAGTATGCATGACAATTTTTTCAAATATTTTATGTTCGATGTTCACATGCATATTTGATATTTTGAAAATTATAAATTTTGTGGTCACGAAAATCAAATGCAAAATTTCCTTGCATTCATGCAATGGACTAGTAAGAGAGGGAAAAAAATGTGGTTTTGTGTTTACTTTTAACACTAATATATATGTTATATTTGGCACATGCAATAAATACAATTTAATAATTATCACCATAAGATCACCGATAATATAGTATTAAATTGCCATTGATAATTAATATAATTATACATTGACTAAGACAAAAATAAAGAGGAGATAAGAAATAAGTTGGTAAGATGAAATTGGTTACATACATACGTGGAGTGAAAAAGCAAAAAGAATAAAGTGTAGAAGATAACAATGGAATTTTACGAGTACGAAGAAAGCTTCGTGGCGGGCGACCGGTTTCCATAGTGCAATTGCCTGATTGGAGAGTGTAGAATTGAAATCATTCAACCAGAGAAAGGAAAAGTCATATTGAGAATTTGATATTACTTTTCGTTTATTTGCTTCCCCTTTTTCTTTCACCGTTAATAATATTCCAAGGTTGGCAACTACCTGCAAAGACACATGCTTGTCACCTGCCTTGGCTCCAATGAAGCAGCCATGAACATAGTTAATGGGAATCCATGTTGTCTCCCTTTTAACTTGAATCAACTTCGAAGATCCAACACGTTTAATCATAGCCCCTGTATGCCCCCCTTTGTTCAATTTTTTTTTTTTCACTTGAATCGGTATAAATTATATTCATTTACTATAAATGTGTCAAACAAAATTAGGTTTTTGGTGTTAGATAAAATAAACAAGATCCTCAGCTGAAACATCAAATTGACCATAGAAGATGATAGAAACTTAACAATGCTACGTCACCTCACTTGGTATCCTTCTTTGGAACTCGAAGACAGAAACAAACTTCTCTCGTGAGAAAGAAACTTCCTTCGAGAACGAGATCTCAAATTGAGAGAACGATCACTCACTTTGCAAGCATCCGCGAAACTTCCCATCTATACTATTATTGCACACCAAGTACAACAGTAATAATGAAATTATTCAGCTTCAAATTCTCTACAAGTGCAAACTCTGTAATTTTGTGATTAATGATTACATTGTATTTAAAATAAATAAACAAAAAAAAGGCCCAGTTCCCTGTAAAGTCCACACTAACTAGTGTGATTGTGTAAAAATAATAGATCTACTTCCCAATCCATACCCCCAAAAAAAGAAAAAAAAAAAACTACATGGTATAATGATTCCCAGCTCTTCTTTACAGTAAGTACCCAACCCTCTTTACTTTTTCTCCTTTGTGCAAAAGAATAATAATGAAAATTAAAATACAACTTTGATGAGACTGTTTTATACCAAAACCTCCTAAGAATATGGGCCATAATTTCAAGTATCTAAGTTAAACTCGGGCATAATAATGTTAGAGCAAATCCTCTGCCAATCAAAATGGGGCGCCATCAATGTCCATTTTAAGTGGCTTCTATCGTTGGAAAATACTTCCGCCGCTGTTCATACTATTTTTTTCTCCCAAAAATCCAAAAAACAGCAGAATATTAGACAAAACTAATCCTCATCATCATTAATTGAAGCAAAAGAGAAAGGTCTGAACTTGTAGCCATCTCCATAGTAGAACTTGTTTTGAAATTCAACCCAATGAAGACGCAGTGCATGTAGGAAAGCACTGAGGGTCTCCATCATGAGCAATATGAAGGCAGTGGCAAATGCAAAAACTGCTAGCCCCACCAACCGAATAACAAGGTTGTCATACCTGTAATAATTGTCACTTGTGACCTGAGTTTCATTATTGAGAGTAGATGAATTTATTGGAGGAATATACAGGGTGATTCCAATTTCAGTTGCAATATTAAAGAAAATAATTTAATTTATGAAACTTGGTGATTTTCTGTTTGATCATCGTTTTTTTTTCCCCTACTCCAAGTTAACTTTGTCAGACCTCAAAGCTAAGTTCCACTTAGAGTCAATCATTTGAATATCTATAACTTAGACCCCTGAGGTTCAGCATAATATCAAACTTATCATCCTAAAATTTTCAAAAGTAGAGCAAGGACTTTGATATTATTGAAAATTAAATTAGGTGTTTCAAATATTTTAATTGAAACTACATTTTTTAGATAGATTCTACCAGAATTATTAACCAAAATTCTCTAAAAATCTGTGATAATATCAGGAAAAATAACAGATATATTGACGCATTTACCATATTTAATACTACTCCGAAGATGCATACCTTGACGAAATCAGAGCTTAACTATTACTTTTAAATTACTTAACCTATAATGCAAAGAGAAAGACCTATTATCGGCTTTTGCTCAGTTTATACCAAATACAATATGATGAAATGTGTTAACAAGAGTAGCACATGGCAACTAGTCAATAGCACAACTAGTCAAAGCTATTGCTTGACATTGGCTGCTCACAAGGGATAATTCTTTTTAAAGGTTCCATGTATGCAACAAGATGAAATTCAAGAAACTAGAAATTCAAAAAATAGTATGCCACAAGAAAAGAAAATAAATAAATAACTCACCCCCAAGCAAGGAGGAGGACTTTCTCGTAAAAGACAGTTGACAGTTCAGAATGCGCCAAGCTGCAATCGTAGTAACATATATCAACTAAAAACAAACACTCTAAAATACATTTGCAAAACTCAACAAAAATTCATAGCCATACCTCAAAGCCCAAAGCCGAAGGTATGATGCTGTATTCGAGACTGCTCCAAGAACAAACTCTATCGAGTGTATCATTTGGTGCACAAAAACTTCACTAAAATTAAAGTCCTCGTGATGCTGTCTTGCAGAATCAGGTTCCACCTCAAGATCCATCTCAGAGGTTCCAAGAATCCCATAGGTGCGACCTTGAAATCTCTAGAATATATACCAAAAAAATATCAATTTCTAGCACTTTCCAGGAGAGAAATAAAACAAAATTGTAAAAGCTAGAAGGGGCAAGGCCAGACGTTGGAGGAGGGGCCAAGGAATAGCCAAGATTAAATCTTGTTGTGCTGATAACAAAAATTCCTTAATCAATATAGTGCCCCAAACCAGATTTTGCTTAAAAAGCTAGTGTGATGGCTATCAATATTATCTTCATGAATCATTGGGCATACATAAGAAGGGTAAATGTAATCCATTGAGTGAATTGAAATCACTTCGGCACCATAATATTATGATTGAGGGCGTCGGATGTCACCAAAAGTAATTTGAACAAGAGACACCATGCACACAGGATATTTATGTGATATTACGCACATTTCGTCATTTTAAAGTACTATAATTCATCATTCAGATGGGTGCGTCTACCATCCAGCTGCCCAATGGTAGAATGCTATATCAGCCACATCAGCAGGCATGGATGATGTGGCAACCTACAATTGAGCAGTTGCACATGGTAGATTTAGTCCAATTCAGATAGACAATCTAGTGGTTCACATAGACATGCATCTAAAAATACCATCATATATTGACTAATGGTTAGATATGTAACAATTTGAAAGTTGGGACTGGAACAAGTATTTTTAAAAGAATACCACAAAGATATTCTAATAACAAGAAGAAGATCCATCAGTCAGACACAAATCACAAAGCCATAAAGACATATAATTCATCATTCAGACAATTCAATATTTCAATCAGTATAAACATGGCAATATTTTCCCATTTAAGAAAAAGCGATACAAAGTTTAAGAGAGAAGAAAAACCTCCGAAACATGGCAGTAGAACGTGAGAATATTATCAGAAATGTTTAAGAGTTAGAAAAAAGCTTTCTCCACAAAAAAAAAAAAAAAARAATGCAGGTCAACCACCACATTACCTGCAAATGAAGCTTTTTCAAAATAAAGGGTTTTGGAAAGAGCATCCATGGGACTGCAACTACAGCCAAAAGCAACAATACAATCTGCAAAAGTCAAGCATCCATGGATTACAAAAAATACCATAGACAAATATTATTGGACCATCAACTCCACTAATAGATAAAAATAAAAAATAAAAAAAAATAAAAAAAAGAGAAAAGTTCCTGCCTGAAGTGGTCTCTGGCCCCAAAACAATTCATTCTCACCAAGATCATCAGTGGGACTCAAAAACATGTATATCATTACATGATAAAGGTCTGCCTGAGAACCAGTGCACCACTTGATGATAATAAGAAGCGAGAGATACCCAAAAAGACTGTTAAGAAAGATCATCTGCGGCACAAACTGATACCTAGCACCAAGATGCAAAATAACTTCATCAGTCTCTTACCTTTGAGTGGAAAACTGCAATTTAACGAGGTGAAGCAAGGGACATAGTCAGAGAGGAAAAGAGTGGAGGGGACCACACACACCTTATATCCAGTGAGCTCTTAAAGAAGCGTGCATTAAAGTAACTTAATAGTATTCCGAGGTTCATCTGGGCCACACCCAACAAGATTGACATCTTCATTTTGAGAGAGTTCAGAAAAGGCAGCTCTGAACGGCTTCCACGCCAACGGGGATCAACACCAAATGGATATGGATCTCGATATTTGACCAAACCAGCTGTGTGTGCATCACTGATAAAGAGTAAACACAATAAACTATAAATAACTTCATGGCAAAATAACTACATTGTTGAGAAAGAAAAATTCTCAGAGATATCATCCTCAGATAGCACAAAGAGCTGAAATTCTTCAAGAGTTTGAAAAGAAGATAAAAAACATAAAAGGTATTGATGAAATGGTTCAAGAAAACTCATAACCGATTGAGAGTGCTCCATAATTCAAATTACTAGAAGGATAATTAGACTTAGTAGTTACTTTTAAGATGAAATATCAAAAAATATAATTTCTATCAAGTTCAACTCTTCAGCAATCAAATAACAGAGCAGCTAAATTTATTGAATCCTTTATTTCTTGTGGTTTAACCAAAGTACAGGTTGATGAAAGTCAAATTCTTTCCCAACCACAGAGACAAAACTTTTCCTTTTTTGCTCTTTCGATATCTCAAATATGCACCTGAAACATAAATATTTACTGATGATGGACAACAGCATATGCATTAACACCAACCCATCCAAGCAGTATCACTTCCAAGTCAAAAATCTTGTACCCAGGCCCAACATAAAAGAAATAAAATTTGCTACAGCTGCAAAAAATCATCTATTTTTCCAAGCCAATCAGAGTCCTAGACAAGATATAAACAAATGAGCATCAAATCAAGCATGTTCCCCGCTAGCATTTGGGGATTCAGCTTAAAATAAAAGGTATAAAAAAAATACATAACACAAACCTGCAAGTAACATCTCGGCATCTGTAAGCAGACCCACCAAATATTTGAAAAGGAACAGAGAAGAATTCATTGTAGATAAGCCCACAGTAAATGGAAAAAAGTGACATCAAAAAGAGTACATAGCGGCCACCAAATAGCATCTCCATAAAGCTTCCAAGTTTCTACATATAAACTATCCGTAATCAACTTTCAGAAATAAAAAAATTTCATGGCAGGTTGAAATATAAGCATACCAATTATTCAAATTGTTTAGTTAAAGATCAGTCATAGTCTAAAGGGACCAGTCAAGCATCAAGCAGTTGGTTCAGGACTGCTCTTATAACTAAAAACTGAATAACATAAAATAAAATAACTGTTGCAAAATAGTTATAAACAGGCGAAGCACAACAGATAATAATAATTCATCTTAGCCTCTGATGAATTCACAGACTATAACATGGAAAAAAATAACACATAATTTTGAAATTTTTTTTTTTTATAACTGTGGCTTAAGTCCATGGGGCCCGTGCAAAGTGCCCCCTTCACACGAACCAGTAAAATAAGTTTCTAGTCAATCAAGGAAGACTATAATTCATAAGACCAGCCAACTATAGTTTCTTCTGTAATAACACATATTCTTGAACCTCAAATATAATGATTTGGCAGCAAAAGTACCTGATTACTGAGCCTCCTTTCCCGAGCTATAAGGACTAATGCTCCTAACAACAAGCATATTCCATGACCCCAATCCCCAAACATCACCGCGAAAAGAAAAGGAAAAGTAATGACAGTGTATACTGCAGGATTTGCCTCTTGATATCTAGCAACACTGTCAAACAAGCTGTCTTGTTAGTGCTCCAACCATTATATAGAAACAAAATAAAAGTGATAGATGTCATCAGCCGATTAGCTCATACCGACACAATTGAGAAATTATTCAGTTAACCAATATGCAGACTCATTCATTACAAGAATAAACATGAAATATATGCATCAAATAAAACATCACAAAATTGGGACATTCTCATAAAGAGTAAATGATTTTATACTAGTTCGCGAATCAATTCTAGTAAGTTCCAGGTGGGACACACTGACTACATAATTGCAAACAATCAGTTACCTCCTTGGTCAGAAAATAATCAGAGTACCAGGAAATAAATAGCAGGAATCTCCATTGACTTGCTCATGATGTAAAATTATAATACTCATGAACTTCGTCCTAAGTAGCATAAGAAAAAAAAATTATACAGGGAAATGATATATGTTAAAGTAAAATATCCACGCAAATCCCAAAGCCAAAAATCACAATCATTCTCTTTATGCATGCATGATGATCTGATATGAAAGACAGATTTCTACTGAGCAAAAGGAAAAAAATAATAGCAGCAAGGCAACTCACCCATATGCATCAACAATTTCTTGATATGGACTTGTGAAATGATTTGTTCTAAAATAAGTCGGAGGTGATTCTGCAGCATTCATTACATGAAATATTACGCCCACTTGCGAACTGCTATCAAATGTTGCTCGTTCAAGCACCTCCTGAATCTGTTAATACATAATAATCCCAGATTGCAAAGAGTTTGTCAGCAAAAGTTCAAAACAGTAAAATAGTAACTAAAGAGCATAACTCTAACTAAATCAAGAGTCTCAAGATGTAGTAATTTACCTGAGCTTTTGCAAATATAGGACACCAACCCTCCCCAACAAGACATTTTTTTGTAACATCAAAATTCAGCATATTCAATGTATCATATACAGCCTTCTCCCTTCTTACCTGGGATAAGGTGGTCAATGGAATGAAATAATTTTAGTTACATTGTCGTTGAAGCCACAAAATGTTCTCATGCAAACATTGCGTGGAGTTTAGATATTCTATAATTTTACATGATCAAAACAACAATTTTAGACGCTAAACAAAAGAGAGGAAGACAAGCAATAGCTACATCTCACCATATTCATCCATTTTGTTAGGTGGAATCCAATGGAAGTAAGGGCTTTATTTCGATGGCGAATTCCAGCATCCAACGTGGTTTCCAGTTCAGAAAGACGTGATGCAACCTGGAAAAAGAAAAAGAAATAAACTTAACTTAGAAAAAGTTATAGCAGTATCATTGTAACTTTTTTCCTTCTTTCTTATAAGAAATAAAATTAAAGATAATTGGAACTCTAATTAATTACCAGGCTTATAAGCAAACTTAAGCAGACAACAGGGTAACACTGGATTAAAATGAGTTAAAGTTGGTAACTAGTAGTTAACTTTATGAATTCTAAAATTTTCTGGTTGTTATCCAAAAAAATGAAGAGCATGTCATTTAAAATGGTTGTAAAGCAAACAAAATGGATATACAATGTCATTAAAAACAAAACTAAATTGAGCATGAAATTTTGCTCCATGCATGCAATAAACGACAGCCAACCTCCATAACAACATACTTACTTCTCTAATTATTTGCCTCTGTTTAGCTATATCTTCAGGAACAGGATAACAATTTGCCCCAAAAGCTTCACAAATTTTCAAAATCTTCATTCTTGCCTGCTCCCCGGAGAAAAAAACTACAAATATGGTTTTCTCAACCTGCAAAGGGCAACTCATATAAGTCCATAACCAGATATCTAATAACTATTCTTAAAAGTGACAAAACTCTTAGGACAAAGGACAAAGAAACAACAATACAAAGAAATGAAACAAAGTCCGATTTTTTTTTTTTTAAATGATGATATCAATAGATAATTAATCACAAGGAGACAGAAAAAAACCATTTCAGCAGTTACAGGATCCATAATCTCTTCATCTGCTGGTGCCTGATTGAAAAGCATATTGCCCCTTGTCGCACGAAACAACATTCTCTCAAATCTAAGAACTTTGGACTTGCAAACAATCCCACTGATAAATCTCAGACCAGACTGATTTGATGGCCCAGGTGTGATTTCCTATACAATGAACAATCTATAATAAATAAACCACAGGATAGATTTCTCATCAGGAAACAATTCAAAGGCAAGCAAATGAATACTTGTTCAAGTAAGGATGCTGTCTCAGCATAACCATTGTTTGAATAGACATTCTCGCTTAATTCCACTTCCTGAGAAACTGCATGACCATTACTAGATGCAAGAAAGCCGCCAGCCTGTACTCGCCCCAAAATACATATATATATGCAAAAGGGCATTGGGAAAAAAATAGTATTAGACTTTTGGAGCAAATTTTATAATTTAGATGCAAGTATATTAGCTTTTGTGCGAGCCATTTTCAACACTAGTCAACATAATTTAAATAAGGATAGATCAGGACCAGGAAAATGATTAGCACATCCAAACAAGTGAATGACCAAGTCTAAATCACCCAAGTATTTGTAGACTGTCAAACAATTTCCAGATCAATGAAGAAATCATAGATGCTAAGAGATGGTCAAAATATATCACCCAGCAGAACAGAAAATGGTAGATAAAATACCATCCTCCCCTAACCCATACCGGCTTTCATGAAAACAGAATAAATGAAATCTTGCCATCAAATAAAGAAGAGCACCAGGGTAATCAAATGACTTCGATATTTAAACAATGGATTTAACCATGAAAACATACTTGTTCATGAACAATAGAGCATCTTTTTGTAACCCATAACATAGATAATATTTCTAAACATTGCTTGTCAGTGTTATTTTAAAAGAGAACATGTATATGTTGGTAGGAACCCTTGATCAGTTTGTTTTCAGATTCACTCATTTGTAGCTATCTTACCAGCCCAGAAGCTTATAGGTACTGCATCTGTCCCCGTAAGTTTATCAGTTATCAGTGCTTCATTGCATTAAGTGGCAATAATATATTGGGTTAAAGGTAGCTTGGACTGAGCAAGGCTTGGGGGGAAAATACAATCCATACAAAAAGCGCCCTATTTAACCACAAAGAAAGAGATGGACGAAAAGGAAGTAAAAATGGCAATAACCTAGAAAAAACAAAAGGCCAGGAAGAATACCTTTTGCAAAACCATTTTGAACTCTAACAGCTCATTATATGATTGTTGGAGTTTCTCACTATTAGAGTTCATTTCAATAAGTTCATGCTCATGCTCCGCAAGTTGCATCTGCAATAAAGAGAAATACAAATGTAAGATTTCAGAGGCAGTTATGGGGAAAAACACTCATTAGTAGAAAAAGAGAATTAATTTATATATAGACCTCTAACTCCTCCAACTCAATATCAGGTCCTGAAACAGGATGTACAGAAGATAGAAGACCAGCTTTATTTATTTGTTCCTTAAAAAATCGTAACTTCCTTGACATCTCTCCACAACGCTTTACCTATAAAAAACTCTCAAATATTAAAACAACAACAATGCATGGTAATCCAAAATTGCATCTAATGTTTATCCACAACTACAAGTACAAAATTAATAGTAAAAATTTAGCTTAATTAACGACAATTATATAAGTTCATGGCCACAGGTAAATTGTGTTTAAATTTTAGCTAGACAAACTTAGGTTAATTAATATTCCATAGCCCTTTCAAGAAAATTACATTTAATATTCTATCACATCTTTTGGTAATTACCAAAAAAGGGAGAGCACAGAAAATCAAAATTTTAAATGAAACAGGAGACCGTGCTGCTTGACGAGTTTCACTCATTCATTAGTTTAAGTCAACAAAGGGCATAGAGAAATTGAAAGACATAGTAAAATTAGGACACTGGAATTGTAAAAAGCTGAGCATTCAACGTTATGCCAAAGAAATTGCTGGTAGCACCCAAGTTTCCACAATACAAGACCTACTAATGTAACTAAATTAACATTTGATTGTTAAAACATACAACACTAAATGAGAAAATTGTTACATTCTAAAGCATTCCTTTTGCAGTAAAATTCTGATATGTATAGGGCAGATACCTGGTTAACAAATGTTCTCTGGAAAGGGCTTTTATCATCATTTAACTGCCAAGGGGAACAAAATCTATTAGATATTCTGACAGTAAGTACAAGAGTAAGCAAATAATTCAGTTAACATTTTTAGCTTCAAGTTTAATGGATAAAGTTTTCTAAATGCAAGAAAATACTTCCATAGTCATGCCACCTCTTTTTAATGTAAGGCATAAACCTGAACTTATTTAAGAGTAAGAAGTTCAAGACAAGGAATCTGAAATCAAAGGCAAAGGATAAAAGGTACAAAAAAAGTCTTCCATAAAACTTTTGAAAATCAAGCATTGCTAAAAGAAAGAAAGAAAGAAACCCCTTAAAGCAATAATAGAACTAGAGTCAAAAAAGCTTCATCCCACTCCAGTCCTTTCAAAAGTGTGTTTATCATGAGCAATTTGATAACCCAAGAACCAGGGAACTTCAACTGCCTAAGAGAGTGAAACCTGCTTTGGAGGATAATGACAACTACAACCTAATGTACCCATTTTATAAAAGTTTAACCTCTAAAATTCAAGTTTTAGGTCTGCTACTTATAAATGTGAAATAACTGCCTCACTCCATCGACCCACTGAGAGCTAAATCATACCACCTACAAGATTCGGCTCAAAAAGCAAGTTAAGTATTGTTTTGGTTCATATAGATATGCAAATTCCTATCAAAAAAGTATAGACACTCAAATAAACTCCATGTAATTCATTCCATAGAAGATGCAGCCTTATCGCATATGTATCAGCCTTTAAGTCTTTTTTTTTTTTTTTTTTAGTTTTATAAATCCTTCAACTCTATTTAATAAGTATAATGCACATACCCATATNCGCATATGTATCAGCCTTTAATTATTTTTTTTTTTTTTTTTTAGTTTTATAAATCCTTCAACTCTATTTAATAAGTATAATGCACATACCCATATTCAATAAGCAAACTTTAATACCCCTTCAAACAATTTTGAAATGACCATTGTAAACTCAGATTAGATCCAACCGAGAAATCCCAATCCCTAGCTTTAATCTAAGACTCCCATATCTTACTACGTCCAGTAAATCTAAAATGTCTTACATAAACCAGGAACAAGATAAAAATATTATATCAAGCACCATATCACAATCCAAACACAACAAACAAGACCAAGGTATCATATCTTCTAAAACTTCAAATTCCAAGAATTGCCCTAATCACTTAAAATGCGAAAATTCAAATCCTAAATTCCTCCCCCGACTGAACCCAACACTCGCTTTTCCAACATAAAAATTGAGGTCTCTTCATATACTGAAACAGACTTCAAATCTCTCTTTTCCTTGCTTTTCCTCCCTCTTTTTCAGCAAACAAGCAGGGAAAAAACGACACTACTTTAACTCCACGCAATTAAATGCAAACAAGTTGGATCAAAGCTAAAACTGATATACAGAGAATGACAAAAACAATTAAATAATTATCAATTCACTGAAATAGCCGAGCACATTCATTGAGCCTAACAACTAGTGCAGAACATTTAAATCCTAATTTTCCTTTTACTTTCCTCCATCTTCTCAATAACCAGACAAAACGATAACGAAACGAATAATTGACCAAGTCGGATCTTAGATGACAAACTTACGTCACGAAACTGCAAGAGACCGAGTTCGCCAAGATACGAGAGAGCTCGGTGAGCGGACTCAACGGGAATGATGAGCTGCACAAACATCATCTTCTCCGACCGCATCAGATCCATAGGCGGCAAGTTGTCTATGAACCTCTCCATTACTCCTTTCCTTTAGTTTTCTCCTCTTCTTTTTCTTTTTCTCCAGAGCCAAACAGCAAATGAAATTTTTGATCAATAAAGTGTCGAGTGCTGTTCCTCGATCTAAAGTGACTTTCAGATCTGAATTCCTAGTAACTAAAACAAAAACAAAATAAATGATTTTTTTTTTTCTTTTTAGTTCTTCCCTCCTATGTGAGATTGAGTGGGTGCTTGCGTTTGGTGCTAGTATTTTTTTGGTTTCGGTTTTGCCATTTGCAACTGTCAGTTGAATCGGGAATTTCGCATCATTTTCAAAGGGAGTTAGAAACTAGACTCACAAGGGCAGGAAGGACAAATATGTCTTTCTTGTTTTTCTTGGGGACAGAAACGGAAGTCCAGGGACGGTTACGGTTAATCTTAGTCAAAGACACGGTAAGTCAATGGACCATCACATCGCGATGCGTTTTTTAGATAACCCCTAAGCTAAGAATCAAAGTTATTTTTCTTAATTTTTTAAAGCATTTATTTTTGTAAAATATTTTCAGATATTATATCAGAAAATAAATTTTTGGAATATGCTTAATCCAACTCTTCCAATACTAATTTAAATCTCAATAACGACATCAATTGTTACAAAACAAAAATATTTTAATTTATATCAAAATTAAATCCCTTTATATTCTGTCCTTTTTATAGTTTTTAAAAATATCTTTTTATTTTATACATTTGTCAATATATTTCATATCAATATAGTACATATTATTTTCAGGATTTAATACTAACGACATATCATCAAATTCTTTTGAAAAACAAAAATACAAAATTCAAAAATAAACATAACTTCTTCTTTCTTTTTTTCTTTTTGTTACACATTGTGTAATACAATAATTTCAAATCTCAAATCATTAAAATATAATAAGTTGATTATTAAACAAATATTACTATACTCAATTGGGAAATAAAAATGTTACCCATTGCTTTTAATAAAAATTAAAGTTTTGATAGTAAAACTTCTCTCAACACATTGCATAAAAACAATTACAAACATTTCTAGCCAAATAACAACACCAACAAAAGTCAATTGAAGATTGAAAGTTAAAAGATATCTTCACAATACAAGATTTATGGCCATTGATTGTGTTATTGACTTATTTGAGTTTGAAAATAATAATAATAAGATCACAAAGTACTCTTAATTGGTGTCCAATTTAGTCCGTTACCCAACTAATCCTCATCCTTGGAATTTCGTTACCTCTTCGAAAGGTGAATAGTATATATTATTTTATTAGAAGTTAAAATGAGATAAATACGTGGACACACATAGAGTATATATCATAATCTAACTCATCCCTATTGATCATAAAATAACTTTAAATCGCCATTTCAACCACCCATAAAAGATGTTCATGTTACTCTATGATCAATTGGATGAATTTATACTTAAGATATATCCTATCGATACCTATATTTATCTCAAATTAAAAGTTGTAATTAATAAACAGTAAAACTAACTATTATTATAAGCTTTTTATATAAACTAAAGTGACATTAACCACTTTATCGTAAATGAATTGATTTTATATATTCAATTTTGCAATCACTTTATGAAATATTAGTTTCAATGTATAAGTGTACAATATTTTTTTAATTATTTTAAAGGTGTTATAAATATATTAAAATTCAATAATCTACTAAAAAGTAAAATTGTATAGTCAATTAGCTAATAAAATTTATAGAGTTTCTTTTAAATTTTTTTCGAAGAAAAAAATTAAAGACATATTCTCTAGGCTTAGGAGTTTTGAAGAAATCTAGTGTAAAATTAACAAAATACACTTCTGGTTAGCAAGAGAGATTTGTAATATTTTAAAAACCACATATGGCTATGTGAGATTTCAAGAAATATCAAACAATATTTTTTTCTTCTATAATTAAATTTTAGAAATTAAACGCACGGCATCAAAGGTTTGTGAAATTATTGAAACCACAAAACGTTGTATGAGATTTTGCTTTGGTAAAGTATAGGGAAGATGTATATATAATCTGCAACAAGGTTAGGTCAAACCATTTCACATGATAAGGGAAAAATATTAGTCACAACAAAACTAAAGCAATAAATTAACTTACTGAACCACATTAATTCCACTCCAATGAAAAGCTTAAGATATGGATAAACATTGACATAGGCCCGCACACGCACACACTAACACGCACACGCACACGCACACGCACAGATGGAAACCCTGGGCCTGAATCCTTGATGTTATTGCTGCATGTTTCTTGTAATCATCAATTGCTTAAACCTTTTAAATTTTTTTATACACAAAAAAAAAAAAAAAAAAGAAGCGAGAGAGCTAGAAGCTTCAAGTTTCAATCATGGTTTGCTGACTGGTGTTCCCTTCACTACTGTAACTGGACACGAAGCATTTGTCACCACATGATTGCTCACACTCCCAAGCAAAAGCCTGTCAAATTCACCCGAGTGTAGTTGTTGTGAGAAAGATCTACCGAAAATTAATGCTTAAATTATCAGTAAAGAAATTAAAAACTAGCTTTCGATATTATTTAATTAATTATTACAATAAGCTAATCGAATATTAAGGAGGAATATTTGAGACAAACACTTTACCTTTTGAGACCACCGAGACCCCTGCTTCCGATAACAAGTGTATCAAGCTTGAGATCTTCCACCGCATAACAAAGCTTCTCCCTTGGATCTCCCCAGTAAACCTTTGCCACCACTTTGGCCTGAGTGCGTTCATACACAATACAATCACTGTCATTCATCAAGCAGCTTCTTTCTTCCTCCTTATACGTATAGGTAAAGAATAACCTAAGCTGTATGTAAAATGTATATATTACATACCTCTTTGGTTCTTGACAAAGTATCAAGAATATCGAGAACCTCAGCATCACAGGTAAGGCCATATTGCTTTGAAAAATTAAATTCTCTGAGTTCCTCTAGAGGAATAAGAGCTGTAAAGCACCAGGGTCCAGAGACACATTATTATAATTAGTAGAGAGAAAATTGAGAATTGATATAGATATATATATATGTATATAATGCGTACGTGATCCAGTGTCCTCGAAAAGCTGCTTCAAGGTATGATCAGCCGTTGGCGGCTGAACATGGATTAAAATGATACGATCTCCGGCACCAACCAGATTATCAGCCGCCCATCGAAGGGCTGTTTTGCTGTTTGGAGAGTTGTCCATGCCAATACCAATTGTCTTTGCCTTCCCCATCTTCGATCTCTTCTCTCTCTCTCTCTCTCTCTCACGCACACACACGCAATAATGGAGTTATTCTGATATGTATTAATAGGTTAATCAAGTGCAGCTAGCAAGGCTTATGGGTTCTTTATATAGAGAGGCGGAGTGAAGGAGGTTCTTGAAGGTACTAGTAGCCATATATCACTTGATGATAAGATTTCTTAATTAGTATAAAGTTAACAGTGTGCTACTTGTTGCTCCATAATGAATTATTACAATTATCGTATCACCTTCTAGAAACTTATTTGCAACAAATAGCCATCGGTTAAGCTCTCTTGAATGTTTTAAAAGTTTGCCATATGTGAATTTTCTGTTCATGCGTGTGTATGTAGTTAAAAGTTTGTTTCATTCTCTTCACTTTCCCATACATTTTTCATTAATCATCAATCAAAAGTGAGATTACGAGATAATCGTGATCCTATATCTTTTAAAATATGAAAATCTAATTTATTTAGTTTAATATTTAAATGGCCAAAGATCATTTCTTAATGGATTTAATACAACAAAAATATGAAATCCGGCGAAACTGCTCTAATATGACTCATCATCAAGTCAATATTAAGCAACACATGCACCATTTTATATAAGTTATTAACAAATCAAATATATCAACTTGAAGAGTCAACTCGTCATCTTTGTTAACAACCAATCGCTCATTTGATATGTATGCGAGATATATAAGTGTTTGATAGCTCGACATTTTTTATGAGTAATTTGCTAACCATCTCGATAACAAATTTTAGCATAATCTAGCATCTAGAAGTGTATTATTGTCTGTCGAGGTTGAATTTCAACAAAGATTACATTAAACTGGGGGCGTCTTATTGAAATTCAAAATTACTCCCTCAACTTAACCATTATAGTAATTAACCTAGAAATAAATGAATAAAATAAAATAAAATAAAAAGGAGATTCTTTTTTACAATCAAATTCCTTTGCAAAGCGGATTATTAAGGAAGTAAAGAAAGCCCAATGGGCCACTACTCGTGATGAAGATCACAGGCCAGTCTTCCAGATCAGGCCCGGTCGAAACAGCGACAACTACGTGTTACATAACAGTAACAAGAAAACTCTCATTTGCTCGAAGTTCAGTTAAATTGCAATCTTATCATTCTGTAAGCACCTCTCTCTCTCTCTTTTTATTAACCCATTAATCTGTTATTCAATTAATTTCAGCCAGCACCAGCAATGTGCTTTCTGATCATTAAACGAAGCAAAACCGTTTGAAGTCAACACAGGATAGGTTTTACTTTCATTTCAATCTTGTATTTTGTTTAATACTTTTGTTTGGTTTATGCATAATCTTAATCTTCTTGCTCGGTCTGATTGTTTTATGATTTCTTGATTGTTTAGAATCTGAGCAAATAATCAGTGTTTTGGAACCCTATTGCTTCTCTGAAGTTGGTGGGCAGTTGATTGTATTCCGTTGTTGGATACTCCATCTGGGTCTCGTTGAAGGAGTTTTAAGTGAAAGAAAGAATCTTTAAAGATTTTATTGAGGCTGTGTCATATACATGTAAAGATTGAACTGTTAAAATGTGTTTTAACTGAGAGGATAGTTTAGTGGGTTTAATTATTGGTTAAACAGCTTTAGGTGACTTCTAGGTCATTTTGATTGTGTTTCAAGATTTACTATTGTCAAGGTTGTTGTATAAAGTCTGATTGTGTTTTAGCAGTCAGAACTTTACATGGGTCTAATGTGCTCGTTCATTTCACGTGCTTTTTGCATTTGTCTGAAGTGGTTAATCAAATCAAAGCAGATATGGGTAGATTTGGAATTTTTGCTTTATATATAACCAGTTTTTCAGTTTGATAACTTAAGGTGTTTGTTGCTGATTATTTTATATAATTATGCATTCACGACTGTTATAATGTTTAAATGGTGTAATGTAATGTAAGTTTTATTTGATTAGGAATACTCATTGATTGATAACTACAAGACTACAACATGGGGAAATCTGCAGCGGATGAGAAGATTTTAAGCTACAATGATGTTGTTCTTAGGCAATCAGATTTGGACATTCTAAGTGGCCCATACTTTCTGAATGATCGAATCATCGAGTTCTATTTCAGTTATCTTCCGACATCCCATCCTTCACAGGACATCTTACTGGTTCCACCTTCGATTGCTTTCTGGGTCATGAATTGCCCAGATGCTGCAAGTCTCAAAGATTTCGTTGAACCCCTTAAATTGCAGGAGAAGAAACTGGTGATCTTTCCTGTTAATGACAATGATGACGTGAGCCTTGCTGAAGGTGGAAGTCATTGGAGCTTACTTGCATACAATAGAAATGCTAATGTGTTTGTGCATCATGACAGCAATCGTGGGATGAATAAAATGCGAGCAAAGCAACTTTTTAAGGCCATTGTTGGTTTTATGGGTGATTCCACTTCTGCATCTAGTGCTAAGTATCTGGAATGCATTGATTCACCACAGCAAGTGAATGGTTATGATTGTGGTGTGTATGTTACCGCCATCTCTAGAGCTATATGTTGTTGGTATGACAGTAGTCAACACAAAGAACCAGATGACATGTGGTTTTCTGTTGTGAAGGAGCAGGTTACTCCATCTGCTGTTGCTGAAATGCGGAACGAGATCTTGCAGTTGATTAGAGGCCTTATGATGATGAAATAAGACATGTCTGTTACTGATGATACCAATCTGACAATAGAAGACTATTTTTTGAACTCTTAAACTGGGACCTGAACCTCAAAATTTATCTTCCGTAGGAGGACCAGGTAGTCAACATCTCATACCATAGACACCAACATTCACCAGCAAGTAGTTGTTTTCTTGACAAATTGAGTAGCCTGTTCGTGTAGATATAGGTTTAAGAACCATGATGTTTACTACTATCCCAGTGTCGAAGTTTACATGTGTCTGTAAGTTCAATTTTTGTCGGTGTGTCTATAATTTCAAAGCTTACAGGTTTGCAAGAGACATCTTCATTCTTTGGTACAAGCCGCATTTCTCGACATTGCTTGAGAAGGGAACAGGATGAAGAATATCTTCATTTTCCTTCGCTAATCTTAGATTTTAAAGTTTGCATCATCAACATACGGTATAAAGTAAAATAAGATTGTGGCACGGCATTTGCACCATGTAAATTTTGACTATTTAATTTTTTCATTACCTATTAAGTTTCCAGGTAAACCACATTAGAATGATTTCAATATTCACCATGAATGGTAATTAAAATTATTTCAATAAATATTTCTTATTTACGAAATTTAAGATTTTTTAATCTCTTAACACTCTTTGTAAGTCCGTGTATGTAAAAGGTATGAATCTGAGAACTCAATGAACAATGATCAAAACATGATTCTCTTACCTATGTTGTGCATTTGTTATCTGATTTAACAATTGAAAAAGTCTGGACATTAGGAGGCGCAAAAATAGAACTTTCTAGCTAAACATTTCCTCAATACGTAATTGCAACTTATAAGAATTGCTAATAACAAACAAGAATTTAAAAAATCTGACAAAAACCTTTGTTAATTCCACTAACTACATGGAAAGCCGAAAATAGAGCTATAAAATTTCATTTGTGAGAAATGCTTCCAACAAAAGTTTATGTAAAGGCTGAAAGTGCCATTGGAAGAATAAAATCTGTGCAAGGCAATTCTTCCATTTGCATCACGTTGTCAACTCCACCAGGAGGCCTATATCTACATTAGCATTATCAAGAGGTAAAAAATATTAGAAAAGAAACCCCATATTAAGCTAAGCTGACAAAAAAATAACCTCATCTCAAGATAATTTAGACTGATAGATATTATACTTTTTGCTAGTATCATTACTTACTATTATTATTGTTACTGTTAAATATATAAAAACTCAAAGTTACAGTTCAAGTCTCCCCAATTCACATGCCCTATGTCTTAGGGCATATTCACATGCCTTACATGTAATGCGTACTGGTCCACCTATGAGTTTGTGAAGCAGTCTTAAGTAGTAGTAAAGATGGGTTTCTATCTTAGATTGCTCATGAGAAATACTTATGAATCCCTTATATAGGTCTTGGATTCTCGTAAACCTAATTTTAATTTAGAATGGAGTTGAAAAGCAATTTATAAGGATTATTATATAGCCTTGAAACAAAAATTACATATATTGACACAAGAAATTTTACATATATGGAAGAGAAGCTTGCATCTATAGATTTACTTGCTAATAGTTTCCCAAATATTGGATTCTTACCATATTTACAGGCATTCATATCATTGTAGTATCCACCGGATAGCTCCCCAGCACTCGCAAGAATGTAGCAAACTCCTGCCAAGGAAGTGTATCATTTTATTTCCTCTGTAGTTAAATTTATTAGTTTATGAAGGTTGAAACAGTTTAAAGGATAACAAACATTCAAATGCCGTAGAGCATTTTGCGCCTGCTGATCAGCCATTGATGCTTCAAAATCCACATAAAAGAGATAGTCAAAGTACCTGTATGAAAATTTAACAACATAAGTAAGCCAGAAATAATCAAACTGAAAGACAAGAAACAGTTATGAGTTGATGCGAAAATCTGATTGAAGGAATAAGCATATATAGGAGCTATGGAAATAGAGTGCAGCTGAGATCTTCTCTGAAATTACTTTGTAAGCCCATTGTTATCATCAGCCGATCGCAACGGCTGATTCCTCAGAGGACGACTCTCAATCTAGTTCAAAGAAACACGTAGAAAGGCCACGAGACTTCAGATATGCAAATGCAACTTTGCAGAAACATAACATATAATCAAATATGAAACAACAGACCTTGGTAAGATTGATTTGCCTCAGAGCAAAAACAGCAAGTGCCTTGAAAAGAACACCAGGACCCTCCTCTAATGAGAAAACTATACTTGTCTAAGAAGTCAAAACCAGATTCATTACTATAACTCTGTTGATAACATAGAAACCAGGTAAAACAACAAAAGATTACTGATTTGAACAATGAACTAATCTAATAACTTAAAAGTCTAACCTTAAATGGCCTATCTGTGCCAGGAATGATGGGCTCCCTAGCCAGCATCAAAAATCGAGTAACATTATCACAATCATCCTAACAAAAAGAACCAATATGAGAGACACGATGTGCTATTCACGGCTTTGCCAAGTTAATCAACAAACCAAAGAACTGGATACAAACCTGAATATCTTGAGCAAGTATATCCAAACCATAGATCATTGCAGCAGAAGAGCTAGCAACTGCTCCTGCATCATTTAGTTTGTGGAATGCAACATGCTACAAATTTCAAACAGTTCCACATCAGTTACTTCTATAACCAAGAAATTTGTCTCAAAGATTTCTAAGACCATAAATGATGATAAAATATCATTAACTCAGAATTGGGTTGGCCTAAGAGGCCACCAGAGGTGAGACTAGTCATAGTGGCTCCTAGCAATCCCCAAAACCAACATTTATGGAACACAAGAACTTTAGTGAAACGCAAAAAAGAAAAGTATCCTCCATCTATAATCAAAGTTTCTTGAGTATATCATGGGACAAGTTCTGATCTAAAATAGCAAAAGCTAGCAGATCAGAACCTAAATATCAAATTTAGTTTACCTTTGCTGCACCTGCAGTATCATCCACTGCTTCCCTGACTAACCCCAGCTTTGTTAATGTGTTCTCACATTGAGCAAGAGCCTGAACATTGTGCAACAATAAAATAAATATCCCCAAAAAAAAATTCAAAAAGGGGGGAGTAGGGGTTGAGGGGCTGCAAGGAGTATAGTACAACATACCTGAGGATGGCTTAGAACCCTTTTTAACTCCTCAATTTTAACACCTTGATTCGCTAGTAAGCAATGACGGACAGCAAGTTTAACTTCCCCTACGATGTGCAATCTATGCCTTAGTAAAAGATCATAATTTCTGTGAATGCTCCCACCTAAAGAATTCTCAATTGGTAAAACTGCTCTATCCACAAGCCACCTTTCAACAGCCTGCAATACAAACCAAAAGGAAAGTAGGAAAAAAAAAAAAGGTTTAAGACCACTATATTTTCATGCATTCAGATTAATATTATTTCACTGATATACATAATCCAGATCGGGGTTGAAAAAGTAAAGCCTTAATTGTTTTCTACGAAAATTACAATCAAACAAGCATGACACACCAACAAGGCCATAAGCTAATTAATGAAAATTTTTGCATCCTTAACCCAGAAACAAAAGAAAATAAGATAAAATGAAAACTAATACAAAAATCATATCTGTCTTCCATTAATAAAACAAAACTTATCTCAGCTATTTGGGGACACCAAGAACCAAACGGAGCCTTAAAAATCCGAGTAAATCCATAGCAGTAACAACAAAGAAATGAATGGAAGCATTTACTTCAAAAGCGGTTTCGAATTGCTCGCAAGGAACGGCTTCACAATTCGGGTACGCTTTCTCTGCCGCAGACTCACTGTAAGCTCCACGAACTCCCTTTAATTTCAAAAAAAAAAAAAATCATTTATTTACAGAAGAAACAAGTCCCACCTCGCACGAATTTATATTAAATTCAATACCTGATACGCAACCCGTAAGCGTGATCCATCGGAGACTGAATTTGAAAACTGAGCAGAAGACAACGGCCCTGAAACAAACAAATATAAATCAGAAATAAATTTTTTTTCTCAATAAAATAAAATAAGGGCAACAGAGGAATTTTTCATACTTGGAAGCGAAGGCGAGGAGTCTCTCGTGACTTCATACGGAAAGTCTTCGAGCATCTTCTGTAACTCAAGCGCCTGACCTTTTTTATTGCTCTTACCACCAGTTCTTGCGTCGTCGTTACCAGAAGCCATAACGGCGACGCTACAGCATCTGCTATGCGGTTGACGGAGTCTGACTGTGGAATTTAGTTTATGGTCCTTAGGCGATGGTTTAACGGTGATCCGACCAGAAAGTGTAGCCACCGTGGATCGCGCAACAGAAGCCGCCATCATTTGATGAGCAAGCTGTGACTTCGTTAGAAGGCGAGGGCGCGGGCGGGATTGAAACGATGTATCAGTGATGAGTTTTCTAATTATTATTATATTTATTTGAAAGATCAAATTTTAATAAATATTATTGAAAATAAAAAAATAACGTAATAAATATGAGAAAATCAATAAATGATAAAAATACATCCACTCAATTTTTTGTTTTTGTAGTTTTCTGCAGTACTGACGGCGGAAGCTCATCCTGCTCTGCTCCCATACGTATTACTCTAAATGGAAATGTACGTTTTTAAGTGCAAAAAATCTTGAGTATAATTTTTAGAGAAATGTTATGGATAAAAAATATTGTCATATCAAGTGATTAGTGATTAGTAAAATAAATAAATTAATATTTATTATTTTAATTTTTATATATTTATATTATTACTTAGTAATGTTATATTAAATTTTATATATTTTTTTAATATAGATTATAGGATAGAGACAAATTTAAATAGGAGATATAAGTCTTTCTTTTATAAGTTATCATATAAAAATAAACTTAAAAAGTCAAAGCGAACCATATTTCAAATTGATTTCTTAAAGTCAACACTAATAAGATAGTTATAAAGAAACATCATATTCGAAGTAGTTTTTTAACAAAGATTTACGAGTAATTATCATTGATCACTTTTATTTTTTTTTTTTTCATTCATATGGGACGTTTACCTTTTTTTTCTTCTGTCATTTTAAGTTTTGAAAAAATATCTTCTCAAGTCCTCCAGTTAAAAATTTTGTTAGTTAATATCTATTAACTTTTATATTTCAATAAATTTATTATTTTACCCTTTCTAACATATATAAAAAAATGACTTAATTTTTAAAAGTCAATATTAAATTAAATGATCAAATTATCTTAACACATTAAAATTACTTTTTAATGGATAATATTAACGTATATTGGTATTTATTTCAAGGGTAATTTGATCATTTAACTTAATATTGTCCTTAAAAAATTAGTTATTTTTTATGTATTAGTAAAGATAAAATAATAAATTTATTAGAATATAGAGATTAATAGATGTTAACTAACAGAATTTTTAACTGGAGAACTTGAGAAGAAATTTTCTTAAAACTTAAAAATGAGAAAAAAGAAAACGGATAAACGTCTCATATAAGTAAAAAAAAAAAAAAAAATTGAGTGATCAATGATAATTACTATTTATTACATTGTCATATGTTTATTTATATTTTGACTAATGGTGCTAGGCCCATGGTAGCCCATTACTAGAAGCCCAAAGTTACCAAAGTCCAATGGACGCTTTTTTTAAA
>JANLJB010005248.1:0-22021 GCA_026212285.1 Bursera cuneata
GAAAGGTAAAGTGTTATTGGGGCTTGCATAGTAGGGATAGCAACAAATTAAAATGAAGACTTTAAGCCACTCCATTAACTATCTTGTATTGTATATATATGTGCAAGCCAATAACATTCAACACCATTACTATCGCAACTTCAATTAATTAAAATCATTGAAGATACAACGTCATTTTTGTTGCTTGGTTTTGGAACCCACAAGGCCACAAACAACTAATTAATTTATCCATTAGGCACTTATATTAAATTAGTAGAGATCAAAATTGTATAAACATGCACACATACTTAACCAATATTGGAAGTATTTTTACACACAAATATAGAACTTATCTTCTACTAAAAATATCTAAGATAAGGAATTGGCATTATATATGGTAAGGATTAAAGCAAATTCCAAAAGATAATCTGATTCCCCATCCCTCACTGCAAGTAGTTTATTATCTGAGAAATCTATCAACTTATAAACGTGGATGAGCATGATGCTATTGTTCTCCTAGTAAGAGATATTCTCATACATGAATGAATTAATTTAGTCTTTCCCTTCAATGAAGATGCTCACCCAAATGCACCTAGCAAGTTCTATAGGAATATTTCATGTACAAAATAGAATTTCACTTCTTGCAGKTGCTGCAGCAGCCTATCGTTAATGGCAATTGACAATAACCCTATTTTAATTAATTTATTATTCAACTTTAGCCTTATATAAAAAGAGCAATATAGATAAATATAAAAATAATGAGCCCATGTAATGCCAAGAAATTGGTGGCACATGCTGAGAATCAAGAGCATAAAACAGTGCTAAGATTATATGCTGGTTCCATTAGCCTGATTACTAGTCAAAAGTCAACTTATTTGGATAATTTTTGCTGCAATCTGATTCTTTCATTCTGGTGGGCAAAAAGATAGAAACCTAATCGAAGGTTGTTCATGACAAGTTGAATAATAATTGTTGTATGTATATAATAAATATAAATTAATTACATAGATATGGAAAGGAAAATGAAAGATATAAAATAGCAGACAAAGAAGCCATGATAGCAATCTACCTGTTCTGCAAACATTTTTCTGGTCCTTTCATCATTTGCTCTTGACTGCCCAAAAGAATGTTATAAACGTGAATGCGAACCATCATCTGATCAATATGCTTTAGAGGGCAGAAGGGTTTCAATCTAGGCCCACAAAATGGTGGGTCAATACTCAATTCCTTTACACTGCACTACATAATTGTATGAGTGTTACATACTTTAGATTTCCCAGAATAGTAGAAATAACTCAGGACAAAAAGAATAGACAAAAGAAATAGTATGGGAAGAGAACCATTTTTTTTTTTTTTTAATTTTCTGGTTAAAGAAGTTTATATTATTGTCTACAGGAACAGGGCGAGGGCTAGTTTACTCGGTGCTGCTTGCGCTTGAAGTTTCGTAGATTTTTTTTTATATGATTTTTATATAGTTCTAATAGCAGCAGGTGTGGTGGTGGTCCATCAAGTACACTGCTCATTTGCCTTGCTTATCAAGCAACTTCTTAATTCCTTCTCTCACTCTCTCTCTCTGTGCAACATAACATTCATGGCAAAAGTATCATGATCACCACTCCAGCTCAAAACCCATGTGAGTTCCTATCATCCTTTTTTACAATTTCTTCTATTTTCTCCACAATTTGTCCTTTACTAATCTCTCTCCCTCCCACCCTTTTCATACAGAGGAACAAACCATCAAAACTGTAATTTTCCTTGATGCCGTCTTTATTACTCAAAGTTTACTGCCACGTCGAAGCTCAAATACTTTGAATTTTTCTCCTCATCACTTGCAACATTAATAAGATTTTCGACTTTATTGATATCACCTTTTTACCATCAAAATTCTAACCTAACTAGTTATTTATTTATAATATGTTTTATATATAAATATATAAACTATATTTTTTTGGTCCTTAAATAAAAATTGAGATGGGGTTGGGTATGCTATGCTATGCTTTTGAATGTGTGGGTTGAGTAACAGCTGTGAAGGCCGTTTCATGCCTTTTGCTTTTGTAGTCAAGAGCCTGAGCTTTAGAAAAACCAAACCAACTGGGATTTTTTTCCTTTCTATCCTGTTTTCTTTTTTTTCTCTCTCTCTTACAGACACAGAAACCGCCTACTTGCGCTGCTTAAATTAGCAAAGGCTTAAAAGTGGTGTGTAGGCTTGAGGGCAACTTTTCCTTTTTCTTCACAGGCTTCAGTTAAAGTAAGCTATGAGAGGAAATTCTGGTGTTTTCTTGGTTAAAGCAGGTTTATAGTTCAATCTATTGTGACAGTTTCCTCTTTTCCTCCTCCTTGTTCCTCCTTGTCTCCGGCCCCCTTCTCTCATCTCTTCGATTCATTTAACTTCCAGTTTTCTTCTTTCTTTCCTATATTTATAATCTTTTTTTTTTTCTTTATTTCCTATTTCCACTATATATTCATATATATCTCATCTGGGTTTTCTCCAACTTTCTTTTTTTACACTTGATTTTGCCTCCAAGGATCCATATACTTTGTGTAAGAATTTTTTTAATGTATTTGTACATAAAAGTTTTTGGTGGGTGATTCATATTTTCAATTAAAATTGATTTTTTTTTTTGTTTTAAATTCTTTGTGGATAAAGATTTAGGTTGGTTTTGTTATTTCATGATACATATTCAAAAACCACAGCAAGAAATGGTTTGATACGATCGCAATGTTTTGAATTACAATCATGGAAGCTTTGTTTCCTTTTCGTTTTTCTTATTATTATTATTTTTTTTTTTGAAAAATATATATACTAGTCATCTTTGTTTAGTGAACAATATCGGATCTCGAACAGACTGATATGATTTGTGTTGTACTGTAGAGAGCTAACTGGGATATGAGTGGCTGGCTGTTATATAGAGTTGATAATTTGATAGAATATTTTAAGAGTTTGAGAGAAAGAAGATAGCATCCGATATAATTTTCGCATCCAATAAGCTGCCATGAGTAAGAGTAATTTGGCTTCCAGTATCAGCAGCTCTGATCTCATTGATGCCAAGCTTGAAGAACATCAATTGTGTGGATCCAAGCAGTGCCCTGGTTGCGGACATAAGCTCGAAGCAAAGCCGGTACGGATAGTATCGTAATATTCTTGGCTTCAACCAAAATATTTTCTCTAAAGAAGAATCAATAAAAACAAAGAATTATGCTTGCTGTTTTATTCTGGGGCTAGCTAATGTTATTTGATACATAGTAATGCCTTTTAAAAAAACCAAGTTTTGTATTTAAAATTTTAATTTTTATCTTCTTTCTTTTTCCCATTTTTTTAACTTGAATTTGAATGGATTTCGCAGGACTGGTTAGGTCTACCAGCTGGCGTGAAATTTGATCCAACAGACCAAGAACTGATAGAACATCTCGAAGCAAAAGTTGAAGCAAAAGACATGAAATCTCACCCTTTGATAGACGAGTTCATTCCAACTATTGAAGGGGAAGATGGGATTTGTTATACCCATCCTGAGAAACTTCCGGGTCAGATATTGAACATTGAATAATATCATCTCATTCTCAGGATAAATATTGCTTATGTCATAATAATTCAAATGTTGTTGCGTGGTCTACTATATATTATCTTGATTATTACAAGCCTCAAAAACCAAAAACGGGAAAACTTGTTGAGTTTAAATGGGTTTTGTTTACTCTTGTTTGTTATGACTTTTCATGAGATCGTGTCTCGGTTTGTTACACCTAAGTCAACCTAACTTTGATTTCGGCTGACATTTCTTTCAGGAGTTACAAGAGATGGCTTGAGCAGACACTTCTTCCACAGACCTTCAAAGGCTTACACTACCGGGACAAGAAAGAGAAGGAAAATCCAAACTGAATGTGACTTGCAAGGTGGAGAAACAAGGTGGCACAAAACGGGCAAGACAAGGCCAGTAATGGTCAATGGCAAACAAAAAGGGTGCAAGAAAATCTTGGTCCTCTACACGAATTTTGGCAAGAATAGAAAACCCGAAAAGACCAACTGGGTGATGCACCAATACCATCTCGGACAGAATGAGGAAGAGAAGGAAGGAGAGCTTGTAGTTTCGAAGATTTTCTATCAGACACAACCGAGGCAATGCAACTGGTCTGATAGGAATGCGACAACTGGTGAAGCAAGCAACGACCCAGCTGGTAGTAGAAGAGATAGTGGCAGTGGAAGTTGTTCATCGAAGGAAATCATTCAACATCGAGATGAATTGTCTGGACAAGCTGTTGCTGCTGCAATATCAAGTTTTGGTACCATGGATATGCAACAGTTGAAACCCGATCACCATTTCAGCTTTGTTCCATTTAAGAAAAGCTTTGATGAGGTACGTTTTGTATTTTTATTCATGCATTGCCTTATCTACGTCTTGAACTTCCAAATATCTTCCTGTTCATTCACAAAGCAATAGTAGAACTAAAAGAAGAATTTTAAACATCAATAGAGATATATTGATGTTTTTAGATTGAAATTTTATGCTTTGCTTATGGCATATAAATATATGTATGTTACTGTACCAAATAAAATACATTTAAGGTGCAAAATTTCTGCTTATAGCCAAAATTTTTATTTTTAAAATAAATAAGTATTCAAGTTTTTACATCAATTTGGTCGTACATCTTGCATAAGATAAAGTGAAGGGAATGACTCAAAAAGTTCTAGGGTTGCTTTTCTTCTACTGGTTGCTTGCACATACAGCATGCAAACTTCTTTGGACCTCACTTGATTATCTTTGTCATCTAACTAAACTTTGTTTACCCGCCAGAGGGTAACAATAAATTAGAATTAATGTGTTCAAAACGATAGGTAAACAAAGCAAGATAAAGAGAGAAAAAGATATTAAAGCGAAATCAAAGGATAATGAAAATGGACTAGCTAGCAAACCGCTTCATGGACTTGTCCATTGCATGCAGGTGGGGATAGGAGAGGCTTCGACAGCAAGTGACGCTCCAGCACCGGGCACGTGCGAAGAGATTCGGGAGCACCAGCGGCCACATCACGTGGCCCATGATCATCGTCAACAACAGCAACACCACCACCAACACCATACACATCATCAGATTGCTACCTCAGCCTTCCACATCAGCAGGCCTTCACATCCCATCTCTACTATCATCGCTCCACCTCCACTCCACCACACTTCTGTCATTCTCGATGATGACTCCTACCATGTATCAAGAATAATGCTTCAAAATGAAACTTTCCAGGTAATTTATTAAACCCTTAGTTCATACTATTTGGAATCACCCTAATCACATTCACATTCAATGTTACCAAAAAAAAAAAAAAGCAAAATAGATTAAATACCCTAAAATTTCTCTTTAGTTTCTATATTATACATTTTGTTAGAATATTCTCTCTAATATTCAAAACCAAATTTAATTAAATTTATTTATATATTTATACCCAAAAATGAGAAGGAACTTAGCTAGATAACAGTTAAGTTGATGAATTTACACATGCCAGGTTGCAGTACTGTAATTACTGTCAGCTAAGTTGGGAACAATAAATTGTTTTTTGGGCTTTTAATCTGTTTGAAGACATGATGATTAGTGATTTTTTTAATTTGCTGTCTTTTTGATGAATATGTATAGCAGCAACAGCAGCAGCAACAACATCATAAACTGGGAGGAAGGTCTGCATCTGGATTGGAGGAACTCATAATGGGTTGCACTTCAACAGATATCAAAGAAGTAAGTATGAACTTTTTGACCCTGAATTCCATAAGTCCTTGTTTGTCATAATACCAACTAAGTAGGAATAAAATAAAGAAAAGCTAAGGAATGAAAAGGACAAAAGAATTATAGTATATCAAATTCTTTATTATTATTATTTTAAATTAAAGAGAGATACCAGAAACCTTTTCTTTTTTTTTTTCCTTGTTTTTCTCTTTACCTCTTTTATTCTTCTTCTTTTTTTTAATATATATGTATATATGTTTCGGTTTGATTTAGCATGTATGATATACTACACAGTATCCCGTAAAGAAATGTAGGTACCTATCATGTCTACACTACACTATCTTTTTGTTACATGGCATTTTATAAAATCAAATAAAACGACAAGAACAATTTGCTTTTGTGCATAAATACGTGCACTTTTTTTTTTTTTATTAAAAGGAGGCAAATGTGTAGATTTTTTTTTTTTTTCTGGATCTGCAAATAAACCAGTATGAAACCAGAAAACGTAAATTTTTAAAAGAAAACAGAATCTTTTCTTTTGTAAATTTTTTTCTTTCCTCCCTCTGTGAACAACGAAGATTATATATAATCATATATATCCAAAACCTTTCTCAAAGCCTGCTTTTATTTCAATACTCTATAATCAAGAATTCATGGAGAGCTAAATCCCTTTTCCGTGACCATGCATGAACTAGTAATGTTTTTTGATAATAATCTGCAAAAATTAGAGGAATTCTAAGTTCATGATCCCTTTAATATGTTTCGGTAATTTCCAAAAAGAGTGTAGATGACAACACACACAGACACGTGTGTGTGTACATATATATTTGTCATGCATGCGTGACACGGTGAGAAGAATACATCTTCAGAAGATTTGGTCGTGGATATAAGGACAAAGAAGGCAACTTCTTTGCACGTTCAAACCCTAACCCTATTTTTCTTGACATGCTTGTACGATTTTGCAGGAGTCATCCATCACAAACCCACAAGAGGCAGAATGGTTGAAGTACTCCTCCTTCTGGCCTGATCCTGACAACCAGGATCATCATGGATAGGAGCAAAAATAAATAGAGAATAAACAAAACCACCCTTAGAGACAACATCATTATCATCATCATTAGTACTTGAAGCCTCTCTTAAGTTCTTTTCAAGAAGAGGTCACGAATCCATCTATAGTTTTTCTCTTTTACTTTCTTTTTCTCCAGGGGGCCTGGCTAAGGTCTGATGGCTCTCAAGTCTCAACTGAACTAACTGTACTACAGTCCATGTTGAAAGAGGAGAAAAGGAACAAAAGGGAAAAGAAGAAAAAGGATGAAAAAAAAAAAGCCAAAAAAGGCTGCTTCCGACTGACAAATAGAAGGAGAACCAAAGACCCAAAGTAAATCCATCGTGCATGAAAATCATCACCAATATGATTACAATATCATCTTTATGCTTATTCTTATTATTTTATTATTTCAAGACGTTTGTATATTTCTTTTCTTTTTTTGTTCTTCTAAAGAAAATACGAAAGAGTTTGTGCAATTGCAACATAAACTTTGTTATTGTGTTGCTAGCTTGTAGTTACTTTTTTAGTAACATATAAATATATGATTTCCCTCTAAATTATGGGTTGCCCAATTGTTTAGTACTCATTGGTTTTGTGCCTCACTTTCTCCACTTCTTTTCATATTTGGAACAAATTAAAGGAGGCAGGAGCTTTTTCCTTGCCATTCTATTGAATTTATTCCATATCTTTACTATCTGGTGCAAAGAGTTACCATCTGTGTGAAAATTTCAATCACTTAACCAGTTTGAGCAAGAACCTATCCACACACTTCTAATATCAATAATCACTAATGACAAGATTAGATCAACTAGCTAGCTTCTGGTCTCTATAGAAGATAAGGATATTCCTTCTATGGTTAGCTTTTCTAATTATATGCTATCTCTTGTTCACATGTTTTTGGGATTAAAAACTTTTCTTCACATAGCAATTCTTCTGTGCCCACTAATGTTTCTGAAGCTTATATTGGAATTGATTTAAGCACCATAATATGCATATAATTAAAGTAAAAACAATGATTTTTTCTTTCTTATAATAGTAATTTTCTATCATCTAAGCAGCCTTGTTATCCATAATTCATTGTATCCGAAATAAATTAGGAACTTTTACTCATATAATTTTACCTAAACAAATATGTATTTTAATATTTATGGATGGTTAAATTTTAATTTTATTTTCTCTTATTAATGGATTTTTAATGACCATTAATTTCATACCTTAAAAAAGATGAACTAGAGATAAGATTAATAAGGAATCCTTCGAAATTCAGAATAAGCTATATAAATCTGAGAGACACCTAGTTGTATATATATATAAGCATAAACAAACTCCCTCATGCTCTAGACGGTGGCATATAATAGTGCCATTGTCAATATTATTTACAGAAAGTATACTATTGTATGTTTTTTTTTTTAATTAATTGTTTGGGTTAAGGACGATAACTCTGCTTTATTTATTACCACAAGTGAGTATACACCTCTACTTTAACTTTGCTATATTCAAGTACTGATACAACTGTTCTGTGTTTTCTGACTGCCTCAAGTTAAACGATAACTCGTTTGGAGGTTTTTATGGGTACTGATCGATGTTGATGTTAATTTACATAATGAAAAGGAAAGACACTTTAGATGGTTGGACAGAAATGAACTCTAGTTTGCTCTGATGGGACCTCACTTGTCAGCAAGTGCATTCCCCGAAGGCTTTCTTGTGGGTTAATTACGGCCTTGTATCTTTTTTAAAGTAGCACGTAACAATACACTATAAAAAAATGACAAATGAATTCTGGGGAAAATTTATATGTATCTTGAAACGTTAGTTTCTAGGGTAAACTTGTGATGATTTTATTTAGACAAGTGGATGCTACTGTTTCTGGGATTTGGATAGCTAGGTACCAAAAGGGAGGAGGGAAAGGAAGGTGAGCCAGCTGCTTGGTTAAAACTTGTGATTTCGAATTGTGGAATCTTTCAAAATGGTTGTAACTAACAATAGAAATCATCACTATGTTAAAGTTGAAGTGTTTGTTTTTTAGTTTTTAGGAAACTTCTTTATTGCTTTATTCTATTCCAGATTCGAGCTTTTTATGCAGTAGTTTTAATTATGGAACAGTAAAGATATGTGTTAAGTGCTTATCCCATTCCCTTCTTGAGATGAGATGAGAGAGAGAAGAAGCAAGTAACGTGCAGTGCATGACATCTTTTGATCCTTACATGAGACGTGCATGAAATAAGATAAATCTAACATTTAGCTGAGGCAGCTTCATCGTAGTTTCTTAAGGGAATAAAGAATGAGCAGACAAGAATAACCTTTAAGTTTGGATATGACACTTCTCATCACTTCTAATTAGTTATACCATTAATATAGTACAAACGTGATACTCTCTCTTTCTTTCTTTCACTTATAAATTATTGTATTATTCCAAAACACAGACACAGACACAAAACCATAGTACTAGATCTCTCACAACTTCTCATACCATATATCTTTTAATATAAGTTCATCTGAATCTTGGAACACAACAATAAACTTGATAGTTTGTTATAATTAGATAATTTGTATGACGGAGGATTAATTTAAATAAAAATGAAAAGGGACTGTAGGGGTCATTGAACTGTAAGGGCTTTAATTGAAGCAAAGTATTTTAGGGTCTAATTTGGTAGGAAGATCCTGAACAGTGAGGGATGGTGGGAGGTAAGTGCAGGAACAGAGAGAGGAAAGGCGGTGGGGAGGGTCTCTATCCACATGCAATAAAATAAAAAGGAATGGCATGTCTTGTTCAACCTAAAAAGGTGATATTCAGTTCTTTCGCTTTATGGAAGATTTTGGATGCTTTTAAAGGGTTTGGGGAATTAGCGCCTTTGTTAGCAAATTTAGGGTTTCTCTCTCTACCTCTCTCTCTCTCTTTCTCTCAGTGACAGTATCCAGAGATTTGGTCCCATAAAGAACTTGCAGGAAGCATTGTGTAGTGCAAGAGGGAATATCACAACATGGCATACCCAACTTTTTCAGATTCTTCAATCTCACTAACTCTCAGCCCACCCACACTCACTCACAGGCCACAGCTCTTCTATTTTCACATGCATGGTTGCGCTAGCCCTAGCCCATCTCTTCCATCATTTACTCTCTTAGGAGTAAGTTAAAATTTCAGTTGCATTTATAGTTGAATTAATATGAGAATTCTATTTATATAATTGTTCATTGGCTAAAGAATTGGAGACAAAACGATTGGTTTTCTAGCCAAGATGGGGCTCAGCAGGCTCAGTTTGTTGTCCAATCACCATTAAGCAAAAATGGGAAAGAAGGAAATTGTTAAAGTATTTTTCCTTTTCCAATTTACTTTTTCTTTTGATTTAAAAATAAATAAATAAGAATGAGAAGGAAGTATAATAAGTATAGAGAAATGAAGATGGTGGAGCCAATCCCCTTCTGTAAAGTTGGTTGTAGTTAGGAAAGTTTGGTGAGTGAGCATTCCTTCCTGCTTACCGACAACACACATTGCATCAACCAGTTTTCTTTTTGTATAGTTATATTCCTTTACATTTCATTATTACGAATTAAATGGTTCGTTCTACTAATTTACTTACAAAAATTTAATATTATTTAACAATAATTTGAATGTAAGCTAATGCATTTAAAGTATATGAACAGAGACATTAATTCTCTCTTTAGAAAAAGGATTGGTGACAGTTGCCAATCAAATTAAGTTATCTAACCTAAACTGCTCCATCGCTTTCGATATGCCGTTGGACCATGTAATGGCCTTATTTAATTTGGGCTGCTATGGAAGTCTTTGGGCTGCTCGGACCAACGAGACTTTTTCGGCAGTCCCATTCCATTCCAAATTCAAGTAAAGATAAGGCCACTGCTGCTTCTATTCAACGGCTATTAGACATCATATAGTAGTTAATAATTTCACCAAAATATAACTTAGTTTAAGTATTTTAAATCATACTTTTAAGTGTCAAATTACTTAAAATTATATTTTTCAATTATCCTTACCATGATTCATTCATAATTATTACTTATTATTTTAACCTTCCTTGTTCTTAATATTCAATTAAAACATTATCTTATATTAGATAATTCTATTATTAATAAATATAAAAAAGTAATAAGATATAAATGAGAAATATAGAATTGAATAACATTAGATGATCATTGTTTTGTTTAAAAAAAATATATATATGACAATTTATAATTAAGAATGTTCTATTGCAGAGGCCTTGGAATAAAGAGGAGGCAGAAGGCAACCCTTATGCAAGGACGGAGAAAATAGATTTATGGGCATAAATATATATACCGCAGAATAACAATGTTGATACAAAAATAGATATACACAGTATTCAATAACTCTTCGATCCTTCATTTCATTTTGCTTCCCTCTCATGCACACAACATTACCGGACTACAGACATCTTAACTTATTTTCATCATCTTTCCGTACAATCAGATTCAACAACTTCACAAAATCTAGCAGAGGATAAGGGGTTTAGCAAGCACGTGCCTCAGGCAGCCTCCCGGCGACAGGTCCACAAACACCAGAAACTTTCAAGGACGCGAAGAGGCATGACAACCTAGCCATCATGGGTCTTGTCCTCACCATTCTGGATACAACAGCCAGCTCCTTACCAGAATAATTATCATCACAAGTGCCATGAAACCCTTCAAGATCTGCTTTTGTTATTAGCACTGCATCGCCTAAGGGTGAGTACATAGTAGCAGTAGTAGGTCTTTGCCGACTGAATTCCTGAACTGCCTGCTTATTATGAACATCCAGAAGAGAACAATCCGCAAGGATTGTCACGCAATTAGTTAACATTATCAAAGGAAAGAAACCCTAGAAGCAGTGTCTATATAAAAACAGTAAAAGATTTTCTAGCAAGAGACGATGCATAGGAACAATCATGTAAGCAGTAAGACAACCTCAGATTACAATGTGATTGTAGATAATGAAGTTGGAGACCATGAAGTGAGAGATTAATTTGCTATTTGCAAAAAGAATCACCTTACAGAAACCAGGGCATATGAATGATTCTTCGCGTTACAAATATAAACTTTGAATCGGAGAGAAATAGCAGCATTGAAAATACTATAGACAATGTTACCTTTCACAAACAAACAATACAATACACCCTCAAACTGTTGCTAACCTCATGTCTACCTATTATGTAGTGTGGAAAAGAAGCATAATACAATTGCAAAATTTGAATAAAAATTTTCGAAAACTTTTTACTTACTTTCCACTGTGAGGGTGCCAGCAACACTCTAGGTCTTCTAGACCGCACGTATTCGAAGGCAGCAGCTGGTGTCATGTGCTTATATTCTACCTGCAACAAAAATTAACCAATCCATTTGAAACCAATGCGCCAACAGGAAAGTAAATGACAAATAAAAAATCTTCAGCTAGTCACAATCTGAATATCCAAAGTAGATCAAATGACCTTCTATCTAACAAGTAAAACCTTACCAAATAGCAAAGAACAATGGTTGTGCTTCTTCCACGCCCAGCTTTACAGTGAACATACGTAGTTCTACCAGAAGATGAATTCCCTATAGCCAATATGAAACAGAAAACAACAAAAAATTGGGAATTAGAATTCACCTAAATTCGAAAGACCAAAGTAGCAGAAACCCATAAGAGACTATATATACTCACTGTGAATGAAGTCAACAGCTCTGCTGATATCCACAAACGAAGGAGCAAAGAGATAATCTCTTGTGGGAATTACTAGATGGTCAATCCCATGGGCCTGAAAACCATAAAACAATAAAAACAAGAGAGAAAACAAAGTAAAACTTCAAATCCTAAACGAAACTGCTTCCATTTCCATTCAGAATACAAACCGCCAGCAAAATGAAAACACTTTCAAAGACTAGCCACAAATCAGAAAACCCAACTATGAATTATCAAATGACTACTTATAAGACATTGTTGATTTAACAAGTAACAACATAAGCGTATGAAATGAAATAAAATAAATTACTGACATGATATAAGGAAGTTGGAACGAGCGTTTCATAGGGTTCATTTAAAGTGATGACACCACCAACACCGAGTTGCTTCAACCGCGGAACATCTTTAGGGAAAGGAACCGCTCCCAGTAGAACAAACTGAAACGAAAAAATATAAAACAAATATGCATATTTAACAAACATGCAAAAACCATAACTTTGACTAGCTAATTATTCTAAAAACAAAAAATTAAAAAAAAAAATACCAAAAATGACCTGATCGACTTCGTCCCACCATCTGAACTCCGCTTGGATTTTGTTCCGAAACACATTATACAAAAGGGTAGGGTAAAACAGGATACGGGCACCCGCCCCGACCAGCGCTCTCTTAGCGTCGACCCTCACTATCTGCTTTCTATAAAAAACGTAGTTGTCGTCTGAATCACACCCCACCTCCTCGAGTTCCTCAATCTTCATTTCACCTGGGTTATCAAGACTGGAAGCTTTCAAATTCCCCAAATTTCACGAATTCTGGGGATGAGGGTGTCGAAAAGACGAGAAACGTGGGGTAGGAAATGGAGGGAGTGGTTGATAATAAACTGGGAGTGATAGTAGCGAATTTGGGGTCCGAGAATGGAGAGACAAGCTGATTCGTTTGATTTAAGGGATATAGATTGTGAAGCATTTTGCTAAATCGAATAGTCAATGAAACGAAGCTGCTAAGAATTATGTCCTACAACTCAGGTCCACCGCATATTTGTGAGACCTCATGAAGAGAATATTGATAAGAAAAATAATAATAATTATTATAGAATTCTGCGTTCCAATGATAACCACTATCACGATCTCTTACTTAAATTATAATAATTTATATATAAGAAGAATCGAACCCAATACCTCATTGTAGGCCTTCCTTCAATTCTCTTTGTGCAAGATTAGGTTGAAATAAAAAAAAATTAATATATTGATACACCATTTATTTTATATAAAAATTATAATATTAACAACATGGGACGTTTGTTGATAATTTTAATATTCTAGGTAATCCATATCTATTTTAGAAACTTCAAGTAAGATTGATGCATAGTGTGAGAAAGTAATGTATAAACTAATAGAGAGGGATGGTGACAATTTTAGCTATATTTTGGTAACAGTAACATTTATCAATTATTAGTGGTGACAATTGACAAAAACCCATTTATAGTTTACAATTAATTTTTTAAGTTAAAAATTAATGGGTTGTTATCGGTTCCCCATCAACTGACTTTCAATTGGAGAGTTGGTGATAATGTGATTGGATCGGTTGCTGGTCAATTCGGTTACTATTCTAGCTAAGCAATCGCATCGTTTCAGCAAAATAAAATTATTTGAGCTTTAAGCTTTTACCGGAGATGAATCGCTTCACAATGAGTGGCGCATGTTTGTGAGACTTTTTCAAGAATTTGAAGAGTTGTAATTTAATAAACTTCGGTTGGTGCAGCCACCCATTTACCTAATAAATGCTCACACCACAGTGAAAAGCATTGGTGTGTCACGTGCATTTGTTTCATTTACCCGAACTCATATGTATCCAAAGCTGGAAATTTCTATAACACATTCGTAAATCATCTTTGACATAAATTATAGCGTTGCAGTTCATGGCTTCAGTTATACTAATCAAATTGAGTACAACTTAACATACACGCATTGCTCTAGGATTGATTTTGCAATCTTTGTAGGCGTCAAACGTCACACTCCTCAATATCATATTGGGTTCTACTATTCAAAGCGATATCGTGTTGTGATTATGCTTATCTAAATTCACTTCTTATCCTTATACAATCAGTACTAGTTGTCTAGATGTGTTTTGGAGCATTGACAATTGGACAGCAATTATGTGGAACAATTATCTGTTGACACGTCTGATTGCTGGAACAAGCAACCTTGGTCCGTTGAAAGGTTTGTCGTTACTTCGACAAGAATCCTCGTGTTCCAAACATTGTAAGAGCGATTGGAAATCACCAACGTCCTTTGATTTGTTTCACCCGTAAGCAATCATAGTGGTAGTTCGATCATGATCGGCTTCTGGGCTGGCCCACCCTACTCAAATAAGTGCAATGTGCAAGTGTTGGGTGATTATAGTACATCTGAATAAATGCAACAGAATGGTAAAAAATGACCATATAATTTTATAATCTTAATAACATTAATGAAATAATTGTAACAATAAATTAAATAATTAAGAAATTAAAATTATGAATAGTTTATATATATAATTTAGATGAGTGAATCACGATATAAAGTAAAAGGATTATACAAGATAGGTAATGATAAAAATGATAAAGATAACTTAGAGAATTAAAGTAAAAGAAAGCATTCACATATTTTTACATTAAGATAAAAATTAAATTTTTTAGCTTTTCTTATTCAAATGATTTTATTTGATTCTCAAACTTAAAAGTTTAAAATTTAAAATATCTAAATGACTGAAAATAAGTCGTATTCAATATTTGGACAAAAAATAAATAGCCTCATAGATTATTGATGACATCCACTAATATTGAAGAAAACAATATCATTTGACAATCACTGGAACTAAAGGAGTAACTTTTTATTCAATATAAAAATAAAAGTATCACCTTTTTCATGTGAATTATACCTATTTTTGCAAGTGGGTAGCAAAATAGAACCTTCTAAGTGCGAACTGAGTTGCAACTACTTACTGGCTGAGGTAGTTGAAGTGTTGAACTGGGATACAGACATCTCTCTCTTTTGCATTTTAGCTTTCTTTTAGGATTAATAATTTTATATATCATATCTCTGTTGGGTAAACACCACATAGGCTGGTGCTGGCATGCAATTGAGAGATCAAAGTTGCATGCGCATAACTTTTATTCACATGAATGTTCTCTTTTTTATCAAAAGATGGAATTGGAGCAATCTGTACCACATTCTTTATCATCATTGAAATGGGGGACAATTGCATGTTACTCACACATGTTTCTCTCTACATTCACTTCAACGTTCGATTGGAGACCACCGGCCTCTAAAGTTACTGTCTCAGCTCTCTGCCAATTTGTTAGAATAGTTTTTCCTTAGGAATCCAGAATATTATCATATGATTTCAGTCATATGGGTTGCTTTAAATGATCTTGAACACAAACCTTTTATATATTCCTCTCCGCAACTATACACCTAGCAACAAGTTGTTCCTCAGATTCCAATCTCAGAGTGTGAACTATTCTTTTATATCTGAATCACTACTTGGGTTGTGTTGCAATGACCATCTTTTTGCTTTGCTCAATTAAGTCTGTTTACTAATATAAAACAAATATAGGGAGAAGGAGAAAAGCAGTTTATCCACAGCTGTAGTTCTGGTGAGTAATTAATGAAAAATTCACCAACCTGTCTGATTCACCGTGAACATTTGGGGACAGTACTCAGTAGTCAACATGTCACAGCAAAAGTGACTGTGTGTAATAATAGAGCGCGAAAACAGAAGTATAGCACACTCAAGGCCTATCAGGCCCACCATTTTCCTCATTCAATGCAGTAGCCTCACTCGAACAACTTTAGAACAAGCTAACCCATCAAATAACCACATTGGTATCTCTACTAGAAAATGGAGAAAAGCTGGCTTCTAGCTTTTCTCTTCCTCCACCTAATTCCAACCGAAGCTGCTTTGGGCGTCAGTGGTGGTGTTGGTGTTGGTGTTGGCATTGGCATTGGCACTGCTGGCGGTGGTGGTGCTGGTGGAGGAGGAGGAGGAGGTGGCGGTGTTTGGATTGGTGGGGGGATTAACGGCGCAACCCCAAGTGGGTCTTCAGGTTCAAGTCTCAGCAATGCTTATGCTGCTCTCCAGGCTTGGAAATCAGCAATCACAGACGACCCTCTGGGAATTTTGCACACATGGAGTGGCGCTGATGTGTGTTCTTACAAAGGAGTGTTTTGTTCACAAGCTCAAGGTGATGCGGTTGGAACACCTGGCCAGGTTGTTGAAGGAATAGATCTCAACCATGCAAATCTGCAAGGAACTCTTGTCAAGGAGCTTTCTGTCCTTACAGATATGACTCTGCTTCACCTGAACAGCAACAGATTTTCAGGCACAATTCCTCAAACTTTCAAAGACCTCACGTCTCTACAAGAGTTGGACCTCAGCAATAACTACTTCTCTGGTCCTTTCCCTATAGATGTTCTTTACATTCCAAGCCTCGTTTATCTAGACCTCAGATTCAACAGCTTCACAGGGCCTCTCCCTGAAGATCTCTTCAACAAGGAACTTGATGCAATCTTCGTCAACAATAACCAATTTACTGGTCAAATTCCACAAAATTTGGGCTTCTCACCTGCTTCTGTCATCAATCTAGCCAATAACAAGTTCACTGGAAATATCCCAGCTAGTTTCGGCTTAACCAATTCTAAGTTAAAGGAGATTTTGTTCCTCAATAACCAGCTAACAGGTTGCATTCCCCAGGGAGTTGGGCTGTTCTCTGATTTGCAAGTTTTTGATGTGAGTCACAACCAACTGATGGGTCATCTGCCCGACACAGTATCTTGTCTGAATGAGATTGAGGTTCTCAATTTGGCTCACAATGAGCTATCTGGAGACCTGCCAGACCCGGTTTGTTCGCTGAGAAGCCTAATGAATCTCACAGTTGCTTACAACTTCTTTTCTGGGTTCAGCCAGGAATGTTCCAAGTTGTTTTTCAGGAGCGCGGGATTTGATTTCTCATCAAATTGCATTCCTGGAAGAGATATGCAGAGACCTCAACCAGACTGCTCTGCAATTCCTGGAGGGGGATTGAGTTGCCTGAGAATCCCTGCCGTACAGCCTCTTATTTGCGGGTCATTAGTCGGCACCTTAGAGGTTAACTACAGCTCATCATCTCCCTGAAAGCCAAATTGACTGTGAGAGAGAAAGTTACTTCCACAGTATTGTGTAGCAAGATGGTGATGGTTGTCTCAATTAATATAGCAATTATGATTTACAGCATCACGGGTTCAATACATCCGTATGTTGTCTCATATCTGCCTTCTTTAATAGATAAGACATGATTAGAAGTTGTAGGAAAGCTACTCACAAGAGTTTCTGGTAAGCAATAAAGTCTATATTACCCTCACCTCCAAATTTTTTCTTAGACGTCGACTCCGTACAAATCTTTCTATAACGCGTACACGGTTAACAAAATCTAAAGCAGCGTTTTGCTAGCTGCCTGCTTGCCACTTCTAAAATTCATTCTTTTATATAACTAATTTGTATAATCAACTCCAAATAATTTGATATGTGCCTACTTTTATTTGATAAGTCATTAAAATTATCTTTATTATTAATTCTTATCCATCTAACAATAGCTTATGCTTTACATACTATTTGTCAGACAACAAACAACCCAAGCACCTCATTTCCTCTAATCAGTGAGTTTAACTGCGTTCAACCCTTCTTTGTATTCCTCCCTTTTGGCCTCCCCTTACATAGTGAGTTAAGTTTATACCTAATACCTGAAAATCAACAAGATCTGCTTAAACAGGTAACAGCAGCAGTACAAATACGAACTACAGAACTGATTGAAGGCATACATACTTAGCAGAGCCCCTCTGAGGCAACAAGCATAACTTAGAACTAACCTCTTATTATACATCATACAAATAATCATGTCCACCAACACGAGGCAAGAAATTAATACAACATGATCCTGTAGACAATCCCAAACTTCATATTTCAATTAGGCAATGTAATACATTGGATTTGGGAGTTTGAAGGACCTTTCAGCCACTGCAAAACCCAACAAGTCACTCCACTGATCTCCAGAGCTTCCATGAATCCTGTAACCTTCATTAACCAACTCAGCTCTCTTCTGAGATTTGTAAACAATAGCCGCTGAGCCTTGATCTGAAATTCCCCTGCATCATTAACGAAAGAGTTGGTTTTGTTAAGGCTGATGTTCAACTAGAAGCCAGCTATTTGATTATTTCAAATTGCTAAACGAATGAATGGAAAACCTGATTGTTAAGAAAGGCTACTTAATCTGTCATGTTTAGATTTTCACACCATAAATCGCAAGAGTAAAGAGATTAGTCACCATAACTCATACAAGTTTATTTACCTCAAGATAAGCTTTTCCCAACCACTGTATCCAGCAAATAAAAGATTTTTATCTGTAACGTTCCTCTGATATTCACTCCGCCCAGTCAACAAAAATATTGTAAATCCCAGTTGTTTTAGCTCGTTGTACAACTTCAGACTTGCTGGTAAAGCAGGAGCCTCAGCCAAATCCACCCATGCATCAAAGGACTCTTCATTGAAAGGTTCGGATCTATGTTTGAAACAAGATGGGCTCAGTGACCTCAGTATATAATCTTTTTCTTAATGATAGTGACTTTAAAAAAAAAAAAAAAAAAAAAAAAAAAAAAAAACAANAAAAAAAAAAAAAAAAAAAAAAAAAAAAAAAAAACCATCTATAACAAGGAGACATGAGAATGATGCACAGGACGAATACAACAGAGCTCCACATAACAAAAATGAATTCAATAAAAAAAAAAAAAAAAAAGAACCAGTAATATCATGTAAGCCTTATCCTCAGCGAAAAACAAATATTAGAAGATAGGTTTTGGTGTTAAGGGTTATCAGGACACCTTTACACCTTTTTTTTAATAACCGTGGAGTTCGTCTATGGGATCCAAGTAAAGCTCCATAAGTTCTATGACAAGGAGACATGAGTAAAGACACACAAGATGGAAACAACAGAGCTCCACAAAAACAAAACCAATTTCAAAAAACAAAAATTAACCTGTAATATCTATCCTTAGTGAAAACAAATTATAGAAGACGGGTTTTGGTGTTAAGGGTTGTGATTAAACCTTCACCTTTTTTTTTTTTTTTTTAAACCATGGTGTTAGTCACTAGACCATGTAAAACGCCCCCTCCATATGGATCGAGTAAACCTCATACTATATCCCACCGGTATTGTTGGCCATCACATTTGGCCCAACCCAAAACAATTAAAGCTCAAAGAAATCCAAAAACATAAGAAGACAAAAGCAAGAAAAGACATAAAAGACAAATTAAAAGAAAGCAAGTGAGAATGTCGTGTATTCTGACAGTGAAGTGACGAAAAAGAAAAAAGAGAGACAAGCTAGGAGAAAAAGAGGGCTTAGGGGTTTCAAACTTGATCCTAGAGGTTAAATGGTCAAACAAACTCCATTTTAACTCAAATTTGAAGAGGTGAACCTTGGCATCATACTCTAAAACCTTATCTGTTTGATTTTTGCTTTATCCTCTTTTTTATATATTTTCTTAAACCCACTTTTTAAAGCATAAAAAGAAAACATCTTTTTTTCACTTCAGAATCAAAACAACCTCATAAAAACTCTTTAAAGAACAAGCACCAGATTATTAATAACATAATATACTGAAAATAGAGATTTCTAATATTTCCTAAAACACTTGTAATTTAAATCTCCATTCCTAACAATAAACATATGCAAATATGAACAGGAATTTATTTTGGAACATAATTTGAATGTTAAAAGTTTTCCACTCATTGAATTTGAAATCATCCTTGACAAATAAAGGCTTTAAGAATCATTTGATGGCAGGAAATTCTCAACAGAAAGCGGTGGCTGGTGGCATTCCATGAGCTCTAAGGTGGCTCTCATGGCATTTTTTTGATTTAGAGACTCTCTAGGTAATTGAATATGACATCCACAATAACTACGACAAAAGCATAACCCCAATCACCGGTTCACGAGTTGTATCAGTTAACAAACCAGTGGCCTCACTTGTCACAATAAATACAAAAACAAAAAACATAGAATAATTTTATGAATTCTAAAATTTTATCCCAAATAATGAATCTCAAATAATGTAGCATAATTTAAGTCTACCACATCATTAATTATATCATCAAATCATTCATTTGAGAATCTTTAATGAAATTTACATCATTTTGGATGTAAACTTGGGACAAAAATTTGAGATTCAAAAATAAATACTTTCATTTGTAACTAAAATGCTATTTTTGCTTTCATGAAAAGCTAAAAGTCAAAATTTTCATAACGTCATTGAAATTACTAACTAAGAGACACTAATAGTAACAGGATATTAGCTAGTTTAACCAGATAGATATACAAGGGAGTGTATGAAGACATATATTCAAAGAACTTTCTTAATGCAAATAAAATATCAAAATTCCTCATAGTCCATTGGAAGGTGAAAATGAAATTTCATTTGCTTCAGGAGATTTCAACAAACAATATAAGAAAGTCAAGGGAAAACCTTAATGTTAAGAATTTTGATAAACAAGTGAAAGACTCATTGTTTCAATGATTCAAAAACTTTAATAAATGACTGTATGAAATTTAGCCCATTTACTTAAGTTACAAGCTAGTCCTCATGAAATCCTCCACAAAGACTTTGTCCCTCCGAGGACAAATCTTAGCTAGCATCCATTCAAGACACATGCAGCATCTTTGTCAATGCTACTCAACAGAAAAATTACCTATATCCATCTACTCGCATTCAATTTTGTCCTTAGCAGTCTAGAGATGGGGTCATGGCCGCACGGGTGCAGCATACCATGCTTTAACACACAAACAAAACACTTACACATTTGTCAATTAAACCTAAAATTAAGAAACATGGTCTCAAACCCAGTTGATAATCTCCATCTTCATCATTATTGACGAGAGATTTTAACTTGTCCACAATTAGTCCACCCAATAATCACATGCACACACACCTAACATATAAACTACATTTAACAGTTGACATCACACCAGATGATTCAATGATAAAATCAAACAAAACCAAAATAATCCAATCCAACGGCTAGAAATAAATGCAACAAACCCGAATCCAGCGCCCTCATAGTACGGCAAGTTGGAGAGGAGAGTCTCATCGATGTCGAAAACCCAGGCGTCCTTTCCGTCGCCAGAAACATTGACAGTCTTGGCGAAGTTGAGCGAGAAGCCGGAGACAGCCTCGGAGTCAGACAGGTAACGGTCACCGGTCATGTAATCCTCTACGAACTTCGTGCACCTCGAGGGAACATTTTCCCACTTTCCAGCGTCGTTGGTCTCCACGGAGAATCTCCAGCTCTCACAATAAAGACCATCGTCTACCCGGATTTTGCGGTCGCCCGAGATCTGGGATTTGTGGGGGAAAATTTCAATGATTGATTGGGCAAAAGCGTGAGAGAATATAAGAAAGTGAAGCGTAATGGATAGGAGAAGGACGCCAGAGGCAGATACCATTTCGGGAAACACTTCCTTGCTTCTCTCTCTCTGGCTTACGAGTGGCTAACTCCCAATAGAAAAATTACTTTTGGACCAGAAAAAAAAAAAAAAAAAAAAAAAAAAAAAAAAATA
>JANLJB010005250.1:0-29570 GCA_026212285.1 Bursera cuneata
ATATATATATACCAGAAGTTTCTTGAATACTACAATGTAAGATCAGAAAGTAGCCACCAATTTAAAAATTTAGGACTAGAGAAAAATTAAGGGACTTTCAAGTATCAAAAAATAAAATAAAAAGTTAAGTTAAAAATTAAAATTAATAATAGTAATGTAATTTCAACTCAAGGGTTAGATTGAGTGGTTAAGGTCTTTGTTCTCAATCAGTAGGTTAGGGATTCAACTCAAGGCAACCTATTAGGATGTTATTCTACGAGTTTCCTAATTACAAAGGTTGTACAGTCTAGTAACAATCTTTAGACTCACAGAATACTTAGGAGAGGTCGAGGGATTTTGATGCATCAAATCAATAATAAAATAAAATACAATTGATTCTCAAAAATCATCATAAATGATCACATGATATTGCCAAAAGTTTCATAGTTTCAGCATCCAATTTGAAATTATTTGCAAACCCACACCTGTACAGGGAATTAAATATAAAATAATAAAAATATGAATCCAGCACATTTACCTTGAATTTTGTACCAACACTTCGCTTTTGGGAATCCACTGAAGGCAACAGGCAAAATGTGGCTGGTTTCTGGGCCTCATTGAGCATTTTGGAGGAGAACAACTTCAAGAGTCGGCAATTACATGATGATAGGAGTTTAATGAGATCAACATGTAGAGGATCTCGGTTCTTTTCCAGAAAGCCATTTGTGTCATATAGAACCTGGCAAGACTCCATATGTCAATAAATTCTGATATTTATTACGAACAAATCAAGTGGGCCAAAATAATATACACGCAAACAAACATGCTCTTGTGTGACTGTAGCTACGATGCCATACTATCTGTAACAAGATAGAATTATACAAAATATGTTAGCTATTTGCCTAGTGAAATTGTGTCCTAAAAGATCTTCAAAAACACTAAAACTCTATGCAAGCAATGCTAATGCCTAACAATCCACCTCAGGCTAAAAGAAACAAGTGCTAATATCAAGCATTTTAATCTAAACTCTAGAAACAGTTTTAGACTTTCAGTCATTGCTGAATCACAATTGCAATGAAAAATATTGTAAAGGCTCTAAGTTGGTCTCTGAAAATATGGAATAAATCAAAGCAAAGTGTACACTCCCATATCATACAAAAACTTAGTAGGATCTTGCCAAATGTTTATCCTCAAGGTTTTAATACCATAAAATTTTCCATTTTCTTCAGTCTCTCATATACACATATTCACACTTGTACTACTATGATATTGTTGTCGTTGTTCTTGTTCTTACTTTTATTGTTACCATTCGCTAATTATTATCGTGAAGTTACAAAATTATAGCTCCTTAATAGGCGCTTGGCCTCCATCTAGAAAGCAGAAAGCTTGATTGAGTCTAAGGTCACCTATCTGAATTCTAGAAGTCTGATAGCGTAGGTTAAATCATGTGAAAACTTATATTTGTAACTTCAAAAATTAAGAAATAACCAACCTCTCCAGCATAATGGCGAATACCAAAAGCCCTGCCTCTCTCTCCCTTAAAGCAAGAATTAGAACTCAGGTGCTGTTTAAGCTTATTTGCAAATGTCAAATCAGTGGCCTTAGGGAAATTTGATTCCTCATCCAGTAAAGATAGTACCCCTAATGGTTTCTGCACAAAAAACCACATAACGAAAAAGAGTGACTGCTCTAAAGCTGTAACCATAAAGGCAGAATAAATGAAACATATCAATCAATGGACATTAGCTTCCAAAGCTCAGACAATATAATTTTTGATAGCTACAGTAAGAAACAAGACTCCAGCAAGATAAAGCATAAAACACAAATATGAAGGTAAGCCAGAAATTTGAATCCACATAACTCCAATGGTTTAGGAAGCAGTGGAGGAAAGTCAGGCAACTCTTCAACAGAAAAACAAAAGGCATGGATGGGAATGAAGGTTGATTGTACCTTCTCAATAAGATTCAAGCACTCTTCATTGTCTTCAAATTCAATTTTGGTCCAATCAACACCATCCGATTCATACTCCTAAAATGGAAATGGTAATTTTTTAACTTCAGTATTCATAACAATAAGTGACAATACTAATTACTGGAAAGCTTGTGCAGCAGAAAAGAAAACAAAAGTAAAGCCAGATTAGTTGGTACACATAAAAACCAACAAAAGAAAAGGACACTAACAAAAAGTTTTGGGTTGTTCAAACAGAATGGTCTGATGGCAACATGGCCATGGACTCAGCGTAGATCCACAAATATAGTTCACATTATGTATACAAAAAATTGGTTTTGATCCATGATTCGTCACCAAACAAACTCTCACCAAGTTTGTATAAGCACGAAAGTTCATAACCTTCCAAAGTTTTCTACATATAAACAAAGAATTCATCAAGTTAGCACCACTTTGTCAACCTTTTTGAAGCTTGCACTTTACCAGTCTTATCTCAGCAGAAAAACAAGCAGTAAGAAGTTCCCATCCACACTAGCAAGACATTTCCTCTACAAGGTGCACAATACCCACTAGGGAGAGGTAACATCATCATAGTAGAATTGTATGCTTCATTATACAGCAAACGTGTTCTGTGTCTTTGTCTAAGCAGGCAGATCCTTGGACATACATTCATAAATTTCTTTAGTTTTATTTAATGAATTTAACTCCAATGTGTTTAACAAGCATACATGTTCCACTTTCAATACCGCAAATTAAAAATAAATGTTCTATAGAAAGCAGGAACCACTAAAATAATATGTTTACTTATTATGTCAAGATATCTTCATCCAATTCCAATTATGCCTAAGAAGATTCCTCTAAAGTTTCTTGAATTAAATGTGATGCTTACCTCCTGCTCAAGTTTAAATAGATGCCGGTTGAAATGCTGTTGCAGCCTCTCGTTTGCATAATTTATACAGAATTGCTCGAAGCTATTCTTCTGGAAATGATGAGAAGATCATCACCATTGATACAATTTCACAGCAAAGAAACACCAGTACTACCATATAATAACAAGCCATATACCTTAAATGACTCAAACCCATAAATATCAAGAATATTTATGGATCTCCCAGTATGTTGTTTTCCCAGTTCAAGTGATTTATTCATTTGTTCAACAAGCCAGTCAAACAAGCTCCCATAGATGAACTTTGCCAAAGCATCCCGGCTGTCAATTGCCTGAATGAAAGAAAACCAATTTGAGGGGGTTTCTAACATTTCAAGAGATCAGTTCTTTGATATATGCACAAACAGAAACATACAGATGCACATCTGCCACACTTTGGAGAATAAAATGATAAATTTGTCAAAGTAGTCTTAAACAAACCTGCCGCAGTGTCAACTTTTTAGCGATGCTGTCCTTGCCAGCTTGAATCTTATGGGTAGACAAAGCTTGCATCAATTCCTCAGCACTGCAACCCATCAACCTTGCGGCACAAGTTACAGCTGCCAAAAGAAGATATAGGTGGGCTCAATGTACATACACATCTCTCAAAAGTTCTCTTTCTTATTCTGAGACAAGTATAGTAAGTACAAATATGGTGAACATAGAGCAAAACTGAGGTCTATGTAAAATTGAATGACAACAAACAATACACATAATAGTAAGTTCTCATCTCAAAAATAATTCACTCAGAATTAGTTTCGACAACAAACAATACTCATAATAGTAGGTTCTCATCAAACATATTCTCAAAAATAATTCATTTAATTGTTTCAGCAAGCTAAAATTCCACTTAGTTTGATTGACCTCATTATTCTAAGTAATTTTAAAAAAATAATAAATATAACTCTTCGAATAATCGGCAACTCTCTACTATATTCTTATTGACAATTGACCAGATATTGATAAGCCTATTCCATACAAATATATTTATGCTCAAATATTTGACACTACTGAAAATCATCAACATAATTCCTTAACATCAAAGTGGCTGGCTCAATGGCTTCATTTATGGCTAAAAACGAAATCCTAAATGGTCTCAGATAATATGATTATAAAGTATCAAAGCCTTTTGTCGAATAGATATATCATCAGTCGAGAGACTTCAGCTAAAAAAGTAATTCAGTGGGAGTCTAGCATATAAATCTTACCTTCATCAGCCAACACCTCCACATGATTTTCATTGTCAATTACTTGAAATGATATGTTTCCCAACCATAAAACTGCAGCAAGCATTGCAAATGCATTCTCTTTATCTTCTTTTTGAATTTGAACCATGTCTAGGGCATCCTGTGGATGTAGGAAATTAAGACAAAACGAAAAAAAAAAAATGAAGAAAGAATGGACATAGGAGCTTAGGAGACAGGTCTGGAAAACAGGTCTATCCCCCACTGTGGTGATGGTAAAATCTAACTTATAATTACCATAAGCTTATGAAAATTTTCAGCATCATTGACACCATCAATCGTCAAGCATTCACTCTGATTGAGGTAGTTGTACTCATTAGCCATTTTAAGGTTCAGTCTCTCTGCAAAGAAACCGTTAAGTAATGTCAGGCATAAGGGAATTAATTTTATGATGCCTCAGGTGCCCCATAAAAGGATCTATATGTCCAAAGATTTGACCAATTAAATTAATCCTACATCTTAATTATACAAACACTTTGACATTTTGTAACATTTGACTTAAAAGGTTCTAAGTTTTTCATGTGACAGGTTCCAACCACTTAGTTGTGTGCTAACTACCATATAGCAAAAGTATTTGTTGTGAGCATTGACACCCTAAAAGGTCTAATAGGATAATTTCTTAGAACTGGAAAACTTTCATCGAGAAGAAGACACACACACACAGATATAGTAGATATAGTAGCCTGCTATACACAACAAAACAACTAATATAGCTATTTTGTCCTATTTCATGGTAGATATATGCGTGTTGGACATGCAGCACCCTCACAAGAGTTGCATAGAATCCAAAATGTTGAAAAACTTAAATACAATACCTTTAAGAACTGATGGAGCACCAGCACAAAGTTGATAAAAGATATGGTAAGACCGTTCACCAGTGGCCAACTGAACTACTCTTGACTGCTCAAAAGAGAAATAACTGTTTCAGAAATGGAACATGATGATCATAGAAGTTCAGCGCTTAAGTTCACATAAAGCAACAAGTTACCTTTTCGAGCAGAACTACCAGAATTATCATCCGTGAATATCACATACACATAGACATGAGATTGTAACAGTAAACCAGTCAGTCACTGTAATTAACATACAATATAAAATAGTGAATCATAATAACAGTTATTCAATCTAAATATCCTTACAAGTCTGGATTTTAGCGCCACATATCTTCCCCGAGGTGCTAAAGTGAATCTCAATCAATTTCCCCTAATCCATTCAGATAACGATCAAACAAAAAGCACAGCTTTCTAAACAAGTTAATTGTTGATTCAAAAGATGAATAAATTACATAAATTACTGTAGCTATGAAACATGAAACCTAGAGATCCCTTTGCACCGAACAAAAGTGGGAAAAGAGAACTCACAAATCGGCTAGAGTTGTCATTCCTGGATGTTTTTGCATTCCCAAATGCTTCAAGTATACAATTTGTCTGAAGAATTTCATGCTCTATCCCATCACTGCCACCACCAAGAGCAGCCAAGTACTGCATTGCAAATTTTGCAGTCTCGGTTTTCCCAGTTCCGCTTTCCCCACTGTAAGATACCAACTAAAAATTATTGCTTTTGGCCACATTAGCGTTTTCACTATTGGGAAGACTTCAAAGAAAACCTTATAGATCAAATATATAAAAAATAAAGAGAAAACACGAGTGCAAGTGGCACAAAAACCCCTACATAACAGAATATACAAAGAAAAAAAATGTCCAAACTAACCTTATGATTATGGATTGATTTATTCCGTCTGCAATATATAAATTATAGCCAAAGAAATGAGAGTTGGTAGTAATTACACATCGCCAGTAGGAAAACTAAAATTTGTTTAAAAAACATAAAACAACAAAAAGGAATAAGAAGAAGAGAAAAGCACTCGTTCACCTTCCATCATCTCATTATAAGCAGTGTCTGCTATAGCATAAACATGTGGGCTGTCCATAACTTTCTGCCTATAAGCTGTGATAAACTTATTTCCGTAAATTGGGACATCTTTACCAGGATTGACAGCAACCAAAACTGGCCCTGCTTTAGTCTACAGAAAGAAATACAAGAACTGGGTAAAGGAATTTGTAGCGGATGAAAAACAATGACCAGCAGGTGCAAGAGATAAATATTGTACTTACGTAAATTATATCCTGGGAATATCTATACCGAATGTTGTAAAGAACTGATGGTTCATTCAAATAACTAAGCTGTCTAAGATCATCCACACCCTCGAGGATATCTGGGTTTGCAGGTAAGAGCTCTCCAGTGGAAACTTTCACAACCTATCATTACAACCAAATATATGTGCACAAACCACCCACCAACATCAGCACACAAGACTGTGCAAAGCTTTTAGTAAGTACCAAAGCTTATGAACTTACATTTCCATTGGAAAGAGAAACAAAGGATTCATCCCCTGAAGTCGATTGTATCTTTCCAGACTCCCATTTCCCATTAGTGGGCCGACACCAAACACGTAGTTGCTGAAAAAGAACTATCGAAATAAATACAAAAATACAGAAAAATGATTTACCTACGACCAACAAGTCAATTACCTTCTTGATGAAATACCCAATACTATCATCCCAGTCCACTTCCCCATTCTTGGCCGGCTGTAATGCATTCACTTTGGCAACCTCATTTCTCTTCTTTTCATCAACCGCCAACCTAACATCATATGGTGAATCCACATTCTTCTGTTCTTTCCTCATTTTTTTACTCCCAAAGCTATTCCTCTTCACTCCCAAGTCTTTTTCTTTCCTCTTTCCCTCTTCCTTTCCATCAAAATCACTCCTCTTCTCACCAACTTCCACGTCAGCTTTCCCAATATTGTCTTCTCCAACCTTGAAGTCTGTGGGCAGCGATTTTCTAGCTGACGGCAGCCTTGCCCTTGACGTAGGCCGCACAGGCAATGCCGGAGGCAGGTCCTTGGGCTTCTCACACTCATCTCGCCTACGCAAAGATTCCAACATCTCCTCTAACGAACTACGAGTCACCATCGACGGTGACGTTGATAACATCATCGCTATAATCCCTTAATTTAAGCCTCAAAATTCGTTTTTGAAATGTAGAAGTTCGCTTACAAAAACCCAAAGACTGGGCTTTTGTGTTGCATTATTAAATATAGAGCTCAACAACCCTGATTAAGATCGAAATATTACAACTTGCCACTCAATCACCAGTTCTCCGTCTTGATCAGGGTCTCACTGAGAAAAAAAACAGCTCAAAAACCCTAATATGTACAAAAATACTTCGATTTTGCCTCTCAAATAAATAAATTTTGTTCTCGTAGACTTTGTTGGTGAACACCGAGCTTGAAAAGGCGAACTTGGACCAAAATGTTGCAATTTCTCTCTCAAATTATCTATGCAAACTCAAATTACCAACTGCTGCGGCTTGTTAAAGAGCGAATCATCTAAAAACCGAGCTCAAAAACCCTTGTTTTCATCCAAATATTGCAATTTCGCCCTTGATTTCTTGAACAAGCTCAAATTCTGCGTCGCATTGTCGAAAACAGAGCTCGAAAATCCTAAACGATACAATATATGAGAAAATTAGGGAAAATTCGATGAATAAGAGAACTGAAAATAAAAGCCTGAGCAAATGTAGGAAGCAGAAAAATGGCTATGTTTCTGTTCCTACGATTTCTTTTTTCTGTTGTTACACAAAACAAAAAATTAAAAAAGAAAGTAATTAAATTTTAAAAAATATTAATAATAATAATAACTGTGAAACTGAATTTGCCAAAACGAGGAGACGAGTTTCCACGGATTTACTAAAAGCGAATGTTACGAGGATAAGGAGTGACCGAGGCGGTTAAGGTGACAACAAACCTTAACAGGACATGACAACCAAAAGCGAAACTGAAACTAACCTTTGCGGTCCGATTTCTCTGTTTTCCAAGAACAATAAATTTCGAAACACAAACTTGTCGTGCCGCCGTTGCTATTGTTGCTCTTGTTGCTATTGGTTATCGCTATTGCTATTGCTTTGTGGTGTTGCTGCTATAGGTTTTGGTTGTTGTTGTTGCTTTAAGCTTTCTGCAAGAAAATTTGAATTTTCAGGTGAGTTGGGGGCCTCTGCATTGGTTTCTTGTGAAAACGGTTTAGATCTGATAAGCGATTTTGAAAACAGAAAAAAATAAATTATTTCTTTTTTATTATTATTATGTAATATGAAAAAAAAAAAAAAAAAAAAAAAGATAAAATATTTTTTTTTTTTGNTTAAAAAAAAAAAAAAAAAAAAAAAAGATAAAATATTTTTTTTTTTTGGAAAGAGAACAAAGAAGACCTGAGTCTGATAAGGAGTAACAGATTACAGAACAGAAGCACCTCTTGAGACAAGAAAAGCTGAGAGTTTATGATTGGGCGCACTTGTGGCTTATATTACGGTTTTGGTATCGTCTTTTTTGAATTTTTGTGTCCAATTCCTATTTTCCCTTGCCAGAGCCAACCCTGCTACCAAATATATCCAAATTAAAATATTAACTATATAGTAATATAGTTTTTATGGTGAGTTCTTAATTATTTTTATTTGTGTTCAAATATTTGGTAATTTTTATAATCTAAAAGTTAAAAAATATAAACATGATTAATGGGGATTCGACCATTATTTATGAACCCTATGGCATATTATCACTATGTTCCATCTCAATAATTATCTTAAATTATGAATTTCATTATTTTGTTAAAGGATAAATCAAATGGCATTCTCGTAAGTTCATAACCAGTAAGGGCATATTCGTGACTTCACACCAGCGGGAGGGGTGGCTTTAGGAGCGCAGTGCGTCGTCGTGCCGAAAACGACAAGGGAATGCCGAAACGACCCGACGCAATGTTGGTTCATTTTTTTCAAATCATTTTTCTTTTCAATTGACTTGATTGATTGATTTAACTCGTTTATTCTATCCTTGCATTTGAATTTTGTGCGTGACATGAATCTCTCCCTGAATAAAATATACACGAAAATATATAGTAGTTGTTGGATGTGACATTCACGCATTGGAGGGAATTTTTTTAAATAATTATGAGCCCATTAATTAAAAAATTCACATAGTATGAATGGTAAATGTTTGTAATATAAGCATGTCGGTTGGTTGAAAAAAAATTATTTGGGTCAAATATTGGTTGGTTTGTAGAATTCTCATTGTATTTTCAATATATACTGAATAATAAAGCTTTCAATAAATTAAGGTTCATCAATTAGATTAATAAATTATTATTTAATTAAATCTATTTTATATGGGCAATAGATGACTAATGGTTTAGATTAAATATTCACGAAAAAATATACTCCTACGATATATTGAATTTCTAAAAAAAATTTAAACATTATAACTCTTCCTACTATGTAACAGATGAACGTGTCAGCTATCAAATATTAGAAATCGATAATAAAAAATTTATATCGATTATCAAAGTCGATTACTAGATAAAATTATGAAGTCTAAATTTTAATTTTTAAGTTTACGAGGATAACGTAATATTATAATAAACATTACTTAAACTATAATTTCGAAAGACTTCCTTTTTAATAAAGCAAACTTTTCTGGTTTGAGAATAACCAAATTAATTAAATGTGATTCATCAATTTGATATATTCACAATACATAATATTATGATAGATCAATACCGTTACATAAAGTCTTAAACGTCAATTTCAAATATTAATAGAACGTCATCGCTAGGTAACGTTCCAAATCATTAACACATTTAAAAGTTTACTTATTCTCGGGTACAAGGGTAGATTAGTAATTACAACCATTCAAATCATGTTATTGAGTGCTCGTAAGTCATAATTCAAATGAGGACGATTTAATCATAACGGTAGCGTGGCTGGGCCGCGCCAATTAAGGGACAAAAAATAAAATAAAATAAAATAAAAAAGAAAGGAAAATCAAGGGACGATTAGGATAAAGTCAACAATGAAAACGCGAGTTGGCAATAATTTTGAATGGGCAAAAGCCAACTAATGCCGGGAGCATTGGAACTTAATGCTTGTTTGTTTTCTAAATATTTTCTAGCCAAAAGTCTTCTTTCAAGTCGTGTTTGTGACGTTGGGACCCTTTTGGGTCCGGTTTGGTTGAGCCATTTGTGGACTTATGTGGTTGTTGGGTTCGACCAATATTCAAAAAATTTAAGATTAGCGACTAGTACTAGTAATAATAATTAAAGATAGTTGGTGATTTTGATTAGATTGGGATTGGGATAAATATGATCATGTCTTTTTTTGGATGGTTTGATATCCATTATTGAAAAAAGATCCATTTGGTACCACAATTTCAGGTAAGGCTTTTAATTAAAAAGTGATTGGTTTTATGATCTAAATTTTAGTTTTATTTGTCAATTATTTGAGCTTTGACTTTAACAGTTTAAAGGGAAAAAAAAATCTTTTGATTAGGAGGGGAGAAAACAAATTTATAGGGTGGGGACGTATGCTTTAATTTGAAAATTATGATGTGACGCAATATAAATACATAATTGAAACAAATCATGTAATATAATAAATATTTTAAATTAATATAATGTAATGTGAAGTATATATGTGTATTTTTTTTAAAAGGTAGGATTAATTAAATAAAAGCACTTTTGAATACCAAGAAAAATATTTGCAATACTTTTGAGATGAGAACCTTGTAATATAAAATAGAGTGTTGAATATATTTATTAAGAAAGTGTTATGTTGAACGCTTTTTACAAAGTCAGTCTCGTCTCAAAAGCACTTTTTGATTTTATATTATGCAATTTAAAGAGCTTTGAATTTGATGGTCTGCTTTTTTTTTTTTTTTTTTTGGNATTATGCAATTTAAAGAGCTTTGAATTTGATGGTCTGCTTTTTTTTTTTTTTTTTGAGGCTGAGGATGTTACTATTTGATATATTTATTGTATTTATCATGAAAAAGCATGATAGCTAGAAACACCAACAAGAACATATAAACTATTGAGTCTGAAATTAATGGCCATATTAAATTTTTAATGTCTTTATGGTGAATGGATAGGTTAATTTTGAATGAAGTCGACATTAATATTCACAACTAATAAGCAAATCATTGAATTCTATTTATAAATATTGATCAGAATTCAGGACATTTATAGTAATCAATACTGCATAATAATGATATCTTTCAAAGTGTACTTGGCAGTTCAAAGTTTATATATATTGTCAAATAACCTAAAAAAAAAAAAAAAGTTAGTCTACATCTCTAGAATAACAAAAACGTTTTTGAAATTCAGAAAAAACACTTAAAACATTTTGGAAATATATATAAAAAATAAAATATTTTTAGAGGACTGTTTAAAAAATAATAATTTCTTACAAAATTAGATGCCATAGCTAACTTTCTATATCTTATTTAGATGACAAATTTACTTTTTGTTTTCTAATATTACATATGTAATACTTGATAATTCGACACATGTTGTCTAATCGTACATTAAATGTTTATTTAATATTGCTTGACAAATATCTAACACTATTAAGTCGTGATTAAACCAACTTAACAATTTTAACACTTAGTTAGACATTAACAAAAATTAGGGTTTTGTTATTTTCCAAAATAACCCCAATTTTTTTATTTTCTCAAATACTTTAAAGGTATTTATGTAACAAAAATTGCATATAATTATCAATTATTTTCAAAAGAAGTATTATTTGGTACAAATTCTATATTAAAACACAAAAATTCTTGTTGTGGAAGTGTAAATGAACTATTTGGTGTTTCGTTCATGGGTGAATACATATAAGATTCTTTGGATTACCGATGTTATAGAAGTTCAAAAAGCCTTGAAAAATTGGCAAGTGCTTCTGGGCATTTCAAGATGAACCTCTGGATTAGTATTTAGCCAAATTTTACCTATATAATATGAGAATGATACATGATGATGTCTCCAAAATGGAACCCATGACAAAGCACGTACCGGAAAGCTTGTCTACAATATGATAATAGTTAGCTTTCACCAACAGGAAGAGTATAAGCTAATATTAGAATTTAGAACAGGAACAACTGACCATTTGCATTATGCATACTAACCGCAATTATATGCCCTTTTAGTTCACAATTTAATCAATCCAATCATTACTCCATGTTCAACTTCTCATTCTTTTAGTACCCCAAAAGCCAAGATTCCATGTTGATATGTTATTGTTAGTCACCTCAACCTCCCATTGATCATATCGTTTCGCATAATTTCATGTAGAAACATGATTAGAAGATGTACAATGTATTTAGAAGACAATCAAATCGAGCTTGAGTTATCCATTGATGAAGTGATACTATTCACGGTAGTTCCATTATGCAAAGTATTCACTTTAATATGCTAATGGGCCCAATGGGTATTTTGATTTTTTTTTTTTGAGTTGATGTGAACAGTACATGCACAAAACTAAAGCATGACTGAGTCTTCTTTTGCAGTCATGTGCTGGGGTATGCCTTTAAATCATTGAGCATCATGATGAGTAGGAGAATGAATTTCACTGACAAATCAAGGGGCATTGTCCTCAAAAGAATAGGGATCATCCCTACAATTGGTCCTAAAGTTGCTGAACAAATTCTTCTTTCATTAGGCCTCTGCCAGCACCACTTCCTGCTTGAGTAGCTGCCAAGTTAAAGAATCTCTTTTTCCTCTTTATCACCTATTTGTTTGGTTAATTTATCAGTGACATTCTCTTTTGATAATGTTTTTTAATCACAGCACACACAGCCTTTGGTATGAAGGGAGATGGGCAGGGAGGCAAACACCCTTGAGCATAAAGCATTACACTGTTAGACAGCATTTAAAATGTTTCCAGGAAACACTTATCAGAAACCGTACTCTCGAATTTAGTATGCAAAGCTTTTATCTGAAAAGCACTTATTATATAATATGGGTAGATTTATGTGAGATCACAAGCACAAGCACAATCCCAAAATGATTGTAAACAACCAAACGGATCATTGGGGCCAACTTGAGATTGATGTCTTTGAATGTGGAAGAGAAAATCCCAAGCTGGCTAGTTGTTCATTTTGTCCGTTAATAATAATATGTGTTTGGAAGCAATTAGTTGTAGTAGTTGTTGCTTTCCATGGAAAACAATAATTCATTTCTGCCATCAATACAATTCTTGGTTTTCTTATGACTAGCACTAGGAGCACAAACTGTTTGAGGAAATTGTGGTCATTAAATGAGTCCCACCCAACCCAGGCCAACCCATGTTGGGCCTAGCTCAATGAGTGAATAGAAGTAGATTTGTTACCACTTTCGTGCACGACAGTCCTATCTCCATTGTACGTATATCAGATAGCTCCTTTGGCGAATATTGAGAAATTACCAAACTTAAGGGTATAAGGTAAAAAATAATCAACTTTATAATTTATATAACTTATCTACCCATTTGTACTTAAAACAACTAAAATATCCCTCTCTTATAAACAAAAAATCTCATTCTCCACCACTTCCAAACTAGCGAATTATTCGGTGATTGTTCAACAATTTTCTGATGATTATCTGATGAGTCCGATCTATAACTTTTTAATGACTATCCGATGAGTTTCGTAAACTTTCAGAGACCGTCGACGAGTCTGATGGCTATCAGACAACTGTCTAATGACGATTCACCGATTAGGACGTATTAGAGAAGGGAGTGTTTGATTTATAAGAGAGGGATATTTTAATTATTTTAGGGGTAAATGGATAGATAAATTGAAAAGTTAGTTATTTTTCAACTCGTACCCTTAATTTTAGTTATTTCTCATAATTCTCCTAGTTCTTTTTATTAAGATTTCATTAAATAATAGTTGTCTTCTAAAGTTTGAGAAATATATTATAATTTTATCTTTTGAATTTAAATTATTGGCACCATTAATTTAATTAAAATATAAATTTTATCCTTATATATCAATAAAAGGGCGAGAAATTGTGAATCTATGAAATATTAGGGGTATATATTCATGGATGAAAACCTAGGGGTAAATCAATATCTTTTTATTCACTTATCTTCTTGTAATCATAGTTTTACCCTCACTTTCCGAATTCAGGCGGGCTCTCAAATGGAGTGGCCCAAATTTCAGTCCAAATCCAAATAAAATTTGACCCGATCTGGCCCATTTTCACTTGAAGGTCGTTTACTCGTTTTGTTTACTCTCCGATTAGGGTTTTAGGGTTTTCAGCTTCTAGTTGTAGCTTTCAATTTCGTCTCACTCGTTTAGCCTCACCAATGGCGAAGAACAGAAACAAGAAGAAGCGAACCGGCGCCGTGTCTATGGACATAACAGAGCCAACTTTTTCAGATATGCCTCAAGGTACCTATTTTGTTTAATTTTTTCAAAGATTTAGTAACATTTTGAATTTCAATTTTTACTTTCTTGGTTTTGAAAATATTTTGGTCCAATTTCGTTACTTATTTTGTTTTGAAATTTGTATATGTTGCAGCAATGGACACGTCAGAGTTTGGAGCTCAAAAGCCAGCTTCTGGTATGCTTAATATGTAAGTGTTGCAGTTAATATTTTATATAAATTTGTCAAAATACGCCTTGTCTTGTAGAGTTATTTTAATATTAACAATTATTGTTAGATTTATTTGCAATTAAGCATAAAATTGTATTTATTTTTTTAATATCCTAATTTAAGGACACAACATAATTAGAGGCAAGTTTTTAGTTTGTTTAAGATTACTTAATGTTGAGATGAAGTGTTCTTTTGGCAAAATATTTGATTACTAATCGTAATATTTAAGCTCTTTTTATGTAATTGAGGATGATTAAGGGTTAAGGATCATATATATGATGTAGGAACATAGGGGGAATGCTTGGACAAGCTTGATGATAGTAACATGCTTGTGATTCGGGTTTTATGAGACTTTGGGCTCTGAATGTGCTTGATTAGTTCCTTGTTTTGTGAGAAATGCTTTATCTCCTTTTCTCTAGGCGGCATGTTCTTGTCTTACCATTTCAGCCAACGTTATTGTGAACTTCACTAACTGTGACTTTTTTGGGATGCTTTAGTTGCCTGAAGATATCATATTGTGCTTGAAAATGTAATAGAACACATATGTTGGTGAAAAATAAACCAAATTCATGGATTCGAACTTGGAATTTATTGTCAAATCATCTGTAAGTGTTTAAGTAGAAACCATGATTCATTTTGATCAGATAACATAGTTTCGTTTGATTGTAATGCTCTCAATTTGTCCCTCTTGTAATATCCGCTTTCTTATCCATAAATGAAACCCCTCTCCCTAATATTCAACAGTGCTAGATTGACAACATTTGAACATGAATCCCAATTTTCCCCTTCTTGATTATTTCAGTTGTTAAAATTGGTCTAACTGCGTTAGTATTTTCAATCTACATGCAATTTGAATTGTCAATTTGCTTCTTCTCAATTCTTTCATATCATTCTCTAATTTTGAGCCTTTTCTGAAACAGTAAGACAAAGAAGGGAAGACCAATGAAGAGATCAAAAAATGTCCGAAAGCAAAAAGCCATGCAAAAAGCTATATCTTCAAATGAGAAGTATGTCGAGAAGAGTTTGAAGAAAGAAAGCAAATCATCGCAAACTCAATCAGCTAAATTGCTGTATGACTGATACAGTGATGCTGGATACAAAGGCCATCTCACCGAGAGGGAGCTTAATCAGATTACATTTCTACAATTTATTATTTCATTGTGATAATGAGTTTACTTTTATTAATTAGTAGGTTTTTGTATCCACTTTATGGAATTGTCATTTCGATTAGAGTCAATATTCAAAGAGCCCTGTATGTATAGAATTATACAGTTCTAACTTTTGTAACAAGAGACACCCAGAAGAGAAAACAATAGGCTTCATGCATTTAGTTTTTGTTTGGGAAGAGTAAAGAAAAGTTGCGCTAAAATTATTTCCCTGTAATTAATGCATCAAAGAGCAAATCTATTTATGGTTTTGTTGGTATTTTGTAATTTCTTAAACTAGAGACTCGCCACATCCAGAGTCTCAAGACTTAGGCTGCAAATGTTCTGCTACGTATTACTGAAGAACAAACTTCTGTAGGTAAGCCATATAAGAAGCCCTTTTCGTTGGGCCAACCCAGTCGGAACTAGGTAGTGGGCTTCTCGGTTGAGTTTTCGGCCGGGTTGTACAACTCTTTTGAGTCCAGTAAAGTTACAGAGTCATTATAAATATTAATATGATATTATTGTTTATGACATGATTATAACGTGATCAACTTTAATTAATATTCTTAATTTTTGAAATTCACTTCGTAAATTATATTATACCAGTTTGTATGGATTATACCACAGTAGTTTATGAGTGAGAAATTGTGTAAAAAAATTTGTAAGAATAGTAGTATTCTAATCTTAATTGAATGTGAAAGGATTTTATTTGTTGGTTTTCACATATGCTACAATTGATGTCAATCCATAAGAAGAAAAAGTCTGTATAGAAGCGTTAGAAAATCAGTTTATATATATAATTTTTTTTAACATAAATTATAATAAGATTACATTATTAGATTGTGATTCTTAGTATTCTATTCCTTCTGAGTAATATTACACATCCCAAAATTATTTACCAAACTCATGCATCCCAAATGAAATTAGGGATAAATTTTGAGAAAAGTAATTTTATTAATTTCTTTTAGAATTTTTATTCCATTTATTGTATTGGTTTCATATTGCCCTTTACGTTGAGCTAGAGCCTATTGTAGTACTTGAATGCAAAATACCTGGAAGTAAAAGCTTATATATTGCAGTGTTGGTGGTTGTCTTGGCCTCTATTTCTCAGTCTCTGCATGAACTTGACCGGCTACTCGCGTGCAATTGTCTGAACTTTGAACCAAAATCAGGATGCATCTCTCTCTGATGTCATTGCTTTAGTTTTGATTGAATAACCTTATCCTAAAATAGTAATGGCTTACTCCTTTAACGCTACTATCGACAATTAAGATGTCACATTCCAGGATTAATTAAGCCAAAGCCGTTAATAATGTTAAACTTCTCCTTATATGAATTGATTTTGATGTAATATTGTTTTAAAATTATATAATTTTAATTGGAAAATTTAAGATAGGCATGAGACATGAGACGATGTATCATATTGGATCATATCCAGCTTGACTCAACTTTGACTCCAACTCCATCATTACAAAACCGTCAAGCCAGCTGGTTTCTGTCTCTCAAGCTTGTCTTTTCTGTCATCTTCTTCTAAACTACCACCATATCAGTGCAGTTGTAACATTGTCACTCTTCACTCTCAGTCTCTCCTCTTGTTTTCGTCGTCTGCTTAGCCTTCACTACAGAGAAACCAGTTTTCTAGCATTTCATCAATGGCTTCTCCCTACCCAGCATCCATGAAGAAGCGGACGAGGAGGTCCAGGACCTGCTTCTTAACACAATTGATCAAATTGGCGCTACGTCATGGAATTAACAAAATACAACCGCGGAAGTAGAAGACTTGCATATCTGTGTAGAAGTCGGGCCATCTAAAAGCATATCTCGTAAAAATCGCGCTAATATAATGTAAATTGAGTAATTTGGGAATCAATTAGGAATTGGTGAGATAAAAATTAAGGATTTAAAATTTTTAATACATTGGTTTTATAGGTGGGGCTGAATAATTTTTTTTCACAGTGGAATATAATAGCCCATAACTGGTCCATAAAAGTTCAAGAAGCCCAATATCTCAATAGAAGCCCAGTATCATTCATTACTAATCCCAAAATTAAAAAACCGTTAAGTAACGTTATCTCGCAGACCATAAAAACAGGAAATTTTTTTTGTTAACGTTATCTCGTCAAGGTCTCTCCCTCACTCTATCTCGCTAAGTAACGTTTGGTTCCTGAGAAAATATCTGACGAAAGAAAATAAATTGTTTTAGTTAAATATATAGTTTAACTTTCTCTCTTTAATACTTTTTTTTTTTGGTTAAAAGTGTTACAGATGAATTTCGTTGTAAACCATTGCAGCGGTTACAGTACTCGTTTTCCAACAATTTCAAGTTACAAGCGTCACCGAAGCAGGACTATTCATGGTAATTCACAGTCGCTTTCGTCATGTTCTTGCTTATTTTGTATTCATTAATGTATAAAACTGTTGTTTCGATTCGTAAAATCAGGGTTTTTAAGCTCTCTAAGATTTCTATATGATAGGCAAACATGTGGTTCCCATTAGTAACATGCGCAAGAGTTTCTCAGAGATTGAGAAAAGCAGTTTTCCAGTTAATACAGTTCTCAGTACTCTGGCAGGTATTGGCGTTCGTTCTTATGTAGAAAGCTTTCATTTTCAAACACTTTTCATGTGGATTATGTTGTTAATGTACGATCTGTTGGTTTGGATGTTGATATTTGTGTAAGAAGTTTTAATTTTTTTATTTCTGCGCTGTTTGAATGGCAATTGTTTGGATTATTTTGGTGCAATTCAAGTAATTTTGATTTTTTTTTCTTTTATTTGTTTGTTATATTTTCAGTGGCAAATTTGACTGCAATTGATAGTGCAAAGGCTTTAACTACGACGAATGTTGTGGTGAGAATTTTTTTTTTCTTTTTTTTGGCTTAATGATATCAGCTTTTCCCTTTCATTTCTTTTTTCTACGTTCATGACTTCATTATATGTTACTATTCTCGGGAGACTTGCCTGCATTTATAGGCTTCTTGTTGAGAGATTTTGATGGACTTATTCTCTTCTTCGAAGTTTATCTTTTAGGTTCGTGTTTTAAAGATGTTAGGTTCCGATGTTAATGTATTCGACATGTAATTTTGAGAGTTTTGTATTTCGTTTTTACCTTTTTGATACATAGTCTCAGGAACTAGAATTATTTTCCTTCGAATCAGGAAGAAGCTGCTTCTATTTACACCATAGCTGATGGAAGCATTGGAGATCTGTTTGGTAGCTTTCTGTTTTCAGCTGGACAGCAGGCTAATGAAGCTGTTCAAGGCCAGTTATCAGCTCTCAGTTTCACCAGGTTTGCCTCTGCATTTTGTCTGTTAAGTGCAATATAACTTTTTGGGCATTTGATGGTCTGTGCTTTCTGAGTGATCTGTGATTTACTCTTTTCATTTAACAGTTTGGCAGTTATCTTTGGGGCAGGGCTTGCAACCAGCCTTTCTCCATGTACACTTAGTGTTTTACCACTTACCCTTGGTTACATTGGTAAGCATTTATTTATGAAAAATCTTGAGGAACGATTTTTATTTTCACAAATAATTTGCTGTTACTATTTGCAACTGTTTCTTGTTGTTGCTGATTTATGGACTGGCTGGAATCGTCCAGGTGCTTTTGGGTCTGGCAAAAGCAGAGTCCAGGTAATGATAACTATTGAAGCGTTTATTAGCTTAAATTACATATGTGATGGAAATTATATTTAAGAGTAGAAAGATTTTTATGTGATGGAAAGTATATTACCTAGATGCCAAAAGTTAGAGGCCTTGATTGAATTGCACGTTACTATTGTTCTTTTTCATCCAGTTTTTATTTTTGAAGAGAGAAAAGAGAAAAAGTTAAGTGGCCTTAAAGTTAAAGTGTTTATTTAAAACAAGCACCTACTTTTTGATACTCTTTTTTCTTAATATTTCATTAGATTGTTTTATGGAAACTATAACTAGGATATTCTCTTTTTCCATCAAATATAAGTTGCGAATGATGTTAATGTCACTGCTGATCAGATCATTGGGGATTCCATTGCATTTGCATTAGGATTGGCATCTACACTTGCACTCCTAGGTGTGGGAGCCTCCTTTGCAGGGAAGGCATATGGGCAAATAGGGAAGGGATTACCTCTGGCTGCTTCTGGTTTGGCTGTTGTTATGGGTCTGAATCTCCTTGAGGTATTGATTAAACTGTCTTGTTGGTGGTTAGACTCTATCTCGTTGGGGCATTCTGCTTCATGGCATTAATATCCATCCAATAAACTGTGTTCATTTTAAGAAGGGAATTTCGCAATACTATGTTTACATTTTATTTAAAAAAAATTTTGGTCAGAATGCAGGTGAAATAAATTATGAAAAGTAATAAGAAGCTGAAAAGTAATTGCTAATGACAACCCTTTAGATATTAGGCTCTCTAAGGTCCACAAGCAAGTAGATAGTAGATACGTGATCTAGCTGCTAGGCCTCTTCAGACTTGATTTCGGTTAAAAGGAGCCTAATTACATGCTATGACAAAATTTTAATTATGAACCGGTGCTTTTCTTCAGCTAAAAGCTATTAATCTTGGATACCATATCATATTCCTAATAAGCCTCCATAAACCTCTTGCCTGCATTTTTTCTTATGTGTTTCTAACTTTATTTCAAAGTATGTTGCCTTTCCAAGTCAACTGTCAAGAATAAGATGGTATAGAGGCTAATATTTCTGTGAAATTCTAGATTTATTTATTCAAAATCAAGTTTAAGACTTCATATAAGTCAGTTTATCTAATTTTCTCTCTTTTCTCTCTGATTTAATTGATTCTTTTGGCAATTGCAGATAGTAGAATTACAACTTCCCTCATTTTTTGATAACTTTGATGCCCGTGCTGCAGCTGCTAACTTTCCATCAAGTAATCAGCCCATCATTCTAGCCTTGTTATCTGCAAATAGTAATTTGGGTAGACATAGTTGTCTCAAAGACCTTACAAGTTTAAATTTAAAATATTTGACATGTTAGGTGTGCAAGCATATTTAGCTGGGTTGACGTTTGCATTAGCTGCATCACCTTGCAGTACACCAGTGCTGGCCACTCTGCTGGCATATGTGGCTACTTCCAAGGTACTTTGAAAATGGCTTAAAGTTCTTAAATCCTTTTTAGTTTCTGATTTTCACTAGATTGCAGAATTCTGATAATCTATTGAAAATGACAGTGTGATGGGAGGTGCTCTCTCTCCCTATCTATCCATGAGCATACCCCTTTCCTGTTCCTGCCCTCCCCCCAATGAATGTCTGCATACACAGACACAGTAGATAATTTGACTTGTCCATCCGATCTATGTCATACCTGAATGTTATGGTAAAAGTCTTCAACTGATGAGCCTAAACTTGGGTTCAAGTATTATGAATAGCCACATCATATAAAACATACTAAAGGTTAGGAATACTAAGACCTTTTTTGATGGAACCAGCACTGTGTAATGGCCCTTTTATGTACACTATGCTTTGGCAGAACCAGAAGAAGAACTCAGCACATAAATGCACTATATTTTGCCTTATTGGCTCATTCAAAGACAAATTGTTCCACTTCTTTGCTTAGAAAACTGGAATTATGTTATTGGATCAGTTTCCACTTTTACTCCTATGAAAGATTAGCTATTTTCGGGAGTTTAAGATGTTTTTGCAGAAAAACCATTTTCATACTAAACTGCAAATGCAGGTTGCAATTTGTGGCAAGAACTAGGAGGGTTTTATAAATTCTTGATCCTGGCTAATCAATACAAGTAAATAGTCGTTAAGGGTTTGGGGAACCACATTGTTTGTAAATGTTATCCAAACATGCAGTACAGAGATTTAAAGAAGAGGGAAAATAAATGCTTAAATGAATTATTTCATCTCGTAGATTTTTTTTTTTTAATTTAAATGAGAAACGAAAAAGTTGTATTTTCTCCTTTGCTCATAGATGGTTTATATATGTACTTTTTTACTACAGTTTGACCAAGCTATGTTCACATTTATTTATAGATGGTTTGCTTGCATAGTTATGGCTAAATAAAAAACGGTTGACTTTCATAACAGGATCCAGTGATAGGGGGTAGCTTACTTTTGACCTACACCACAGGCTATGTTGCTCCCCTACTCCTTGCTGCTTCTTTTGCTGGAGCTTTGCAGGTAAGTACCTGTTTACTTGGACTCATTTATTTATTTTTGTTTTCATTGTTTTCATGCTTTTATTCTCTTATATGCTTCCTGTACAGAATTTTTTTTAAGGATATTTTAGTAAATATTTTACTAAAATATCTAAATAAACTTGTGTGATCTGGGTTGCTGAACTGAAATTGACATATTACCTTCTATTCAATCTCTGCTCCAAAATTTAACTTGCTACGTCAAAAATAAAAACATTTTGCAGAGCCTGCTTTCATTCCGCAAGTTCTCATCATGGATCAATCCAGTCAGGTACACTAAAATAAATATGTAATGTTACCACAGAACTGACATCCTCTTTAGCACCTAATAATGTTTGCATGGCCAACATGGTGCCAGGCAGTTGCCATCTTCCTGTCAATTTTAATCACTCCCATAATTCCATGTTACTAACGTCATTCATATTTGACTTTTTCTGCAGTGGTGCACTTCTTTTGGGAGGGGGTGTGTATACTTTCTTGGATAGGCTTTTCCCAGTCACAACAATGGCAATGTAACGATAGAAATATTACTCTACAAACTCTGGTAAGGTATTGTATAGAAAAAAAGTTAGTTAAGAAGCAAGCCCAAGCATATACCACCTAATGTCAATATTTGAATAGTTAGTTCCAAAAACAACTGTCATTTGTAAAGATTATGATTCATGAACCTGATTGAGGACTCTGATCTGTTTGTAATATCTTTTCTTTGTTTTGGTCTTTTTGGTTTTGGCATCTCATTCAATTCAAGTATTTAACTCTCTCCACTACCACCCACCACTTCTCTTTCTCCTGGAAAGTAAAAAGTTTGTAGTATTTTGATATTATGTAAACTTGAGATCTATCTGGAAGAAATATCGGTTGTTTGAATGGTCCATCCTACGCAATAAATGTTACAGGGTTATGGCCAATTCTTCATGGACTAGCTTTGTCATGGCTTTCATCAATTGACATGGGAAACAGATGAGGCCATTAGTCTCACTCCCAACTTGATGAGGCAATGACATCAGTGAGCAGCAGTGTGTCCACTAGAGCAAGTAAAGTGGAAATGAAAGCGGCCTCATCATTTCAGAAGTAGTGTTTGTGTGACAAATGGGACCACTAGATACACTTCCGGAGCTGGACAGGAATGGGACCATTAGATACACTGCCGGAGCTGGACAGGAAAGGTATATCTGAACTCCCATGTATCAAGCATAGGAATTTTTTTTTCTTAGCTAGATGTGGTTTCTCAAGCTGTTTATGAACCTCTTCTTGTGTGGCTATCTGGGTTCATTTGTATAATATTGACAAACACTCGAAGACTCACAAGAGGCAGGCCTTGTAGTTCAGTCTGAAGAGAAAGAGACAATTGGGAAAGAGAGAAAAGCAGAGGTTTTTCAGATATAGCCGAGTCTATGTAGATCAAATGGCTAACCAGCAGATCTCTATGCCTAAAAAATGAATGTGCGTCTTCTTATGGCTTATCCAGAAATCCCATTGCCATCTTCCAACCTCTGTTGGCCAGGCTGCACATCCATAATCAACTCGTTAGGAACAACTTCTAACATTGTTAAACAACACTTTCAAATAGTTATTAGCATCCGGGTTGCTTTCTAATCTTTTGGAATTATAGAAAAAAAAAAAGCAAGAAAAGAAAATGGAGATGGAACTGAGGGATTAATTAGAATTAATTTGGGCGGGAGAGGAAGAAAGCCAAGAAAATGTAGAAAATAACTGATTATAATGGGAGCAATTGTTTTTAGTAACACTATTTTTTTTTTAATTCCTTACCTGATAAAATATTAAATTGTGATAAACCAACTCAATAATTTAAAATTTTGTGAAAGACTTGTAGAGTATTATTAGATAGCTAAATTAACGAGTCTAGCTGGTCAACTATATTGAACGATGTTAAATACGATTATGCATTTGTGAAATATTTTTGTATTTTCTCAAGAAAGTTCAAGATAAAAATTTGGTACATTTAATAAAGAAAGAAATGAAAATAAAAACTTTCCGAACATAAGACTATTCGTGTAGTTTTCAACTATTAGAAATGTAAATCCATCTTACAATCTTATCAGAACTAGTAATACATCAACTTACAAAGCAGTTCCCACCGAATGTACAACCGCAAGCATTCATTTGAGAAATTTTTTAACGTTTCTCACGGTCACGGGCCCCATGATGAACACTATCGATGCTTTTGTCTATCATGATCCATGAACCGTGCGTTACGATTCTCACAGTAGCAGAGTATCAACTCTGCAGGGATGCTGTTAAAACTTCGATTTCAACAAACCCCAGATTGTTAATTTAATTAGCTCCACGACGGATCATCTCATTATACTGCTCCAATGATCTCTGTCTCTGCAGCCTCATTTCCTCGTTGAACTTTTTTATGAACGCTTCCACTCGACGGTTCAACTCGTCCTGGCCCAGCGACGGTTCCCTCTTCAGCCTGCCCGAGTCGTTGTTGGCGTCTGGGGCGTCGTTGCTGCTGCTGATGTTGGCCGTGGCGGTTGCCCGGTCACTAAAGGTCTCGGCTTTCTTCATTTTGGGTGGCGGGGGAGGAGTTTTTTGGCGGCGCAGGTGCGTGTCCCACGTGTCCGACTTCTTCAGGTGCCTCGCTAACGGCATTGCACGGCCTTCCGTTATCGTCTTCCACGTACTCTCCAGCGTGTCCTGCTTTTTCGGTTTGCTCACTTTTAGTATTGCCTTCCCAACTGCACACATAGATAAAAATTTTATCAAATTCAAACACACTATTGGTTGGCACCTGCTTTTCATTTTTGTTGCTTCTAGAAGCAAAATGAATGTTTCTGAAATTTATGAAACTGTTTTAAAAAACTGATCTTGCTTGATGTTTGGAAATTATTAACTTGAGCTGGTCCTGAGACTAGTGAGAGGTGGTGGTCCTCGGACCACTGAAAATTGGATTCATCTCTGATGGATCAGATTCAAAGAGACTCAGAGAGAGGAGAGAAACGTACCTTCAGGACTTCCTTTCATGGCTTTTCGGTGACCAAACCTTGCTGAAACTGGCGGCTTCTGTTTCTGTTTCAGCTGCTTCTGTTTCTCTTTTTCATACACGTCCAAGAACTCCATGGAATCATTCCTCTGTCGGGTTGCAACAATACCCACTTCATCACCACCGTTCATCATCATCGTCTCATCAATCACCTTCTTCTCCACCTCCACCTCCTTCGCCTCCTCCTGTCTGTAAATTCTTATATTTTCCAGTGTTGGATTAACATCAACCAATTCTCTCACATCATCATAATCAAGAGCATACCCAGCTCGAACCTCAGCTGGTAGTACTTTCTCTTGCGCAACCAAGAGTTCAGTTTGCGAAGAAGCTGAAAGATTATTGTTATCTTTTTGCTGTAGTCTGGAGGAGGCAACTATGGAGATGATGATGCAGTTGATTACTAGGTAAAGATAAGGAGGCTTCAACCATCGTAACATAACATTCCAAAAAGAAGGAATATCTGATGCTACAAAGTCTGATATCAATGGAACTGAGAGTTTCAAAGCTATAGCAACCGATAAAACACAGGTTGATACCAGGCCAACTTTCACTAGGTTCCCAGGACTCGAAAGGATTGACATTTTCTTTATAACTTTTAACAAAGTACTGCAAGATATTGGTAAGTTTCAAAATGGAGAAACTAGCTTGAGAGGCGAAGAAGAGATATATATGTAATGCGTGTGAATGTGTGTATATATAGGGGATCGAGAAATGGGGCTCGGGTTACGTGATGAAATTGATGTGGGCCGTCAGATGTGGAGAAAAAGGTTGTTGGAAGGTGTTCCACGTAGGTGAAGGTGGGATCAGGAGGTGTTACACGTGGGCAATTAGGGTGATTTGGCTTTTGCCGACATGGCTATTTTGGCGATGTGGTATTGTTTTACTATTGACATGTAGCCTATTTCTATGTTTACAGCCTGCCGCTTGAGTTTTTTCTGTTCTCTATAAGATAAAGACTGCAGACTACATACATATATTCTAATCACTTAGAAGTACTTCTATTCAAAAATAGAAATCACTTCTAAAGCACTTGTAATAAGAATATGGCTCTAAAGGTGAAAAAGTTGGAGTAAACAGTAAACACAATGTTTCACTGTTAAGAGTTGCCAAGTCAAATTAAGTTTTAAGTTTGCTATGAAGATGAAAAGAATAAAAAGTCGATTAAATGATATGGACATCAAACCAATGGTGGTTGCGTTGCGTCTTGTTGGAATTTTTAGGTTGAGGAGTCTTCGTTAGGTCTGGTTTTGGCAACACTATTGCAATCTTTTTAGCTTCTATTTAGGGCCACAGAATGGCAGAAAGCTACCATATAATTATGCATATTTTCCAATGTTTCTGAAACTTATTGTTATTACTAGGCTGAAAAGCACACCCCCACTTTCAAAATCATCGTTAGGATAAGGCACCAAGCAACATGCCATCGACAATTTATGCTTTAACTTGACCCTGCAACTGCCTGTAACTCATTGCTCCTTCCAGGAATGAAAATCTCTTACAACCAACACATGGGTCAAAAAGATTCATACTAATTATATATCTGCACACTGAGAGTAAAGAATATTCTACTGTTTAAGCCCTCCTGTTGTTGTGATTTAACAACTAAATCAACATAACGCTTGCCTCATTTATACTTCACCTTTGCTTGCAAAAGTTATCTTTAGTTGTCATGTATTGAAGACTGAGCCTTCTTTTTCCCATGACAACAGACTTGTTTTTGCCTTTCCAATGCTAACCAAAATGTGCACTGTTCCACTTCGAGCTAGTGTTTAGATGTTTCAGGGTTGTTAAAAGGTATTAATTAACTTAGCTTATCACTCAAGGTTTACTTAACGGTAATCTTTCTAGAGAATCTAAACCCAAATTTATTTTTTAATCTACAATAGAACATTAAAACTAGTGTTTTTTCCAGAACCCATTTGCTGTTAAAGTACTAAGAGCTCTTTCAGGATCCTAAATCCCCGGCCGGAGGTGGTGGGTCTTCTGGGTCTGCCATGTGCTATACACACATTATGGCTGCAACCGTTACCGACAACACTTGGTAAGTAACAAAATGTGCACATTAAAGAAATAAGAGAAAGAAGTGAACGAATATTATAATGCAAGCAGGCAAGTCAAAGGTAATGGGAATAGCATTTATATACACAATTTGACCTTCTTTTTGGCTTATTAAGAAAGACGATCACATGAATGTTTTTGTTCTTTCTTTTGGTTTCTGATTTTTCTTTCTTGAAAGTCATAACATTTCATGCATCTAGTTAAGACACATGCTCAATCAAACTAAGTTTTAGATCGGAATAATGTATGTTAATACGTGAGAAGGCTTTACTTTGATTTGGTAAAAGCTTTTACTTGTCGTTTTATATGAAACTTAAGTGCAAGATTCAAGTAGTGCTTATGGATTGTAAGGCTGAACAATATTCGACCAAACAAGAGGCTATGAATCAGATGGGTTCATAAAAATCAACACATGTGCCTGCACATGTGTTTGTCAGTACTCCATACTAAGTATTTGCATCCAATAATCTAAGCTAACAGTCAACGGCAGAAGAGATTATTAATTTCTTAACTAAAGTAATTCGAGGGAAGCACTTTCTAGTTTTCTTTGCTATCTCAATAGGTGATAAAATATAACTCTACATATGTGTACATACTATCTTGAATCTTCCGGACCATGCATGTCTTTGCAGGATTGCGACTCGACTGTCAACTATTTCATTTTTCCGATGGGTTGATGACATAGTTAACATTAAACTTTGAGTGCTAATTATAACACATTTAGGGTCCAAGAAGTAAGGATTTTCTCAAACTAGAAAGGTACTTTTACTTGACGGCAGTTTTTGTAATTCACCACACTTCTTAAGGAAAAGAATGAATATCCATTTACAATTCGAGATATGTGAATTACTAAAATGATAACAATATTATGAATGTTTTAAAAAATAATTAAACTTTTAATTTTTCTTCTATTTTTTAAAGCTTAAGCGATCGACTAGGAAATGAGATTAATGGAATGTAGTTACATATTGATAAGATTTGATGAGATCAATCCTGTCAATTGTTTCGGGTTGACAGGATCAATCCCGTCATACCTTATTGTCCCGTTAAACTTAGATTTTAGTATTTTTTTTTATCCTTTTTTATTAGATATTAAAAAAAAGTATTAAACTTGTTATTTTTTAAAATAACCCATCTATTTTAGTTACATTCTACTATTTTTGCAACTCTGTATCAATGGTTACATACAAAATAATAATAATAATAATGAGAATAATAATAGTTAATCATGCATTTATGATTTATGTGATATCTCAAATGGTCCATAACGTGGAAACTTGAATGGCAAGAACTCTAAGTGGCAATAAATTTGTTTGGCAAGCATAGGCATGCTGATGCACCATTATAGAGCTTTTGGAGGAGAAGAAACGGAGTCTATAATCAGAAAACTTGACCTTATTGTATACGCAATCTGAAGATTTCCATGGTCAATTATAGCTTCTCTTAAGACTCTACCAAAACCCAATAAGTACGAGGAGTAGTTCTGGCTTTCTTAGTCAGGTGAAGAAGTTGCAAATTTTGCGTGCAATGACGAGCTGACATTTCTGCGGCACTTTTTGTGATTATAAAATCACAACCAACCAAACTATTGGTCAGAATTTGATGTGGAATCTGTTGGCTAATCTTAGGCCAATCAAAGCCAGGTAATGGTTCTCCCTCGCCCAGGAAACTAAAAGTTTCANCAAACTATTGGTCAGAATTTTATGTGGAATCTGTTGGCTAATCTTAGGCCAATCAAAGCCAGGTAATGGTTCTCCCTCGCCCAGGAAACTAAAAGTTTCAAGCTCGGAAGTCAAGCGGGTAGATTGTGACAGAAAAGTAGAACCGAAATTGGGTTGTTATTATTAGTTCTTTGACAAATCAATACTAAGCGCTTTGAATTTCAATGTATTTGGGTGGAGAAATTTATGAATACTTAAACATGTCATTTCATTAAATTTGAAACTAATCATAGGAAAGAAAATCATTATAAGTGTAGTTGAAACTTGAGTTGTAAAACTTTCACTTTCACAATAATGATCAAATTAATCTATATTTTTAAGAAAACCAGTTATGTGATGTGATCTGATCCTGAGCTCATCAACTGATCTTAATCATCATTAGTCATTACCAATAAAGTACCGACCTAAGAAACAAATGGCTTGCGGGCAAAAAGTGGGAACTTGAAATACTTGCTTGATGATCAAGTCGTATATTTGACTTACTACGCAGAGTTGGCGAATCACAAGGGCTGAGATAGTGATTTCTACTGTGCTACCGATCAAACCGCCTAATTGATGGATGAGTGACACGTGTATCATGTTTATTTTAAATTCCTAATATTCCAAAACACAATCATGCTGGTGATGGGTTTTACAGGCCTCATTTTGTTTTGTTTCATATTTTTCTAGTCCAAGATTTTCTGCCTAATTTTGGCGAGCAATCCAAGAAATTGTTTGTGAGGTTAATAAGGTTTTATTGGGCATTGGCTGACACTGTCCTATCCTAACAAACAAAATGATTGGCAGGGAAACTGTCCACCTGGCTCATTGTGAGACCAATGGGAAAGAAGGATTCTCCATTGATGTCATTAACATCTAAACAAAATGCGAAATGGTAACAATCTTTTTTTTTTTTTTTTTTTCAAATGAACCATAGACGGCTAAAAGCACTCCCTATCAGAAACCT
>JANLJB010005255.1:0-10630 GCA_026212285.1 Bursera cuneata
TTGAATGGTATCGAAATGAAGAAAAGAGAGGATTGAAGGTAAGGGGAACCAGGAGGTGAGAAGCGGGAGCGAGAAGGAAGATATCTGTTTGAAATGACGAAGGAGAAGAAGAGGCGAAGGACTGTGCAGGGGTTAGTGAAGAGTCAGGGGTATTTTTGTCAATRTACATTTAATTACTATAGCAAAGGGCTAGTGTATGAGACGGTTTTGAAGGCATGGCTACTTATCATTTCGGGCTCCTCAGGGAGGCCATTTGGGCAAATTTCCCATTTTTTTCGCCACTGAAACTGAGCAGAGGATGACTCTAAACTGACTAACCTAGAAAGAGAGAGCAACGCAAGACTCAAGGTAATGTTTGAATCCTACAATTTATTCAACTATGTAAAGCTCTGTGATTTTGAGGTTGTTAGGGTTTTTCTCACTCTCCTTCTTTAAACCGAAAATGGAGGGTGTACCTGAAAACCCCAATAACGGCATTAAAATCTCGGCTCGGAATTCTATAATTCCACCGTCATCCTCCACCACCCCTTCTCCCTCATGTAACCCAAAAAAACCCCGATTCCCCTCGCATCGTGACACGCTGGATATTTCTCCTTCTGCTCGAATTTTGTGTGAAATACTCGCTTACGCTTCTCCCGATGATACCGATTCTGCACTTTCCTGTACGGGCCTTGTCGTGACTTCTGAGGTAGTTCAGGAAGTTTTGAAGTTCTCCTACGATTCCCCCACCGCCGCTGTTAATTTCTTTAGATGGGCAGGACGCGACCAGAAGCTTTCGCTGTGTGCGTGGAATCTGATGGTCGATATTCTTGGTAAGAACCAACTATTTGAACAAATGTGGGATGCGATTCGATCGATGAAGCAACAAGAGGTGTTGTCAGTGGCAACATTTGCTTCAGTTTTCGATAGCTATTGTGGAGCTGGGAGGTATAATGAAGCTTTAATGAGTTTTGATGTTATGAACATGTATGGCATTGAACAAGATGCAGTCGCGCTCAATTCATTTTTGAGTGTGATTTGCTGTGAAGGCAAAGAGATGGTGAAAGCATTGAAGTTTCTTGATAGAGTTAAAGAGAAGATTCTTCCTGATGAGGATTCTTTTGCGATTTTGTTGGAAGGCTGGGAGAAAGAAGGCAATGTGGTGGAGGCCAAGAAAACTTTTAGCGAAATGGTTTCCCGTTTCGGGTGGAGCCCACAGCATGTGTCTTCGTATGAAACTTTCTTGACTATGCTTGTTCGTGAGGCGCAGGTGGATGAAGCCCTAAAGTTTCTCAAGGTTATGAAAGATAAGAATTGCTTGCCAGGTTTGAAATTTCTCTCTAATGCTCTTGATATTCTTGTTAAGCAAAATGATTCTGCCCATGCTGTGCTGTTGTGGGATATTATCATGGGTAATAACTTGATGCCCAATTTAATCATGTACAATGCCATGATTGGATCGCTCTGCAACAACAATGATGTGGATAATGCATTTCGATTCCTTGATGAGATGGTTTTTTATGGAGCCTTTCCAGATTCTCTAACGTATAACATGATTTTTCGATGTTTGATTAAAAACAAGAAGTTTCATGAGGTGGGAAAGTTTTTCCATGAAATGATCAAGAATGAATGGCCGCCAACACATTTGAATTGTGCTGCAGCCATTACCTTATTGTTTGATGGTGATGATCCTGAAATGGCGATAGAGATATGGAACTACATGGTAGAGAATGGTATATTGCCTCTTGAAGAGGGTGCCAATGCTCTGCTTGTGGGACTTCATAACTTGGATAGGTTGTTTGATGTGAGGAGGTTTGCGGAAGATATGCTCGATAGAAGAATCACTATATATGAAGCTACAAAGCAAAAGTTGAAGACTGCATTTTATAAGGAGAATAGAAGTTGGAGGGATAAGTATGATAGGCTTGCAAGGAGATGGAAAACTTCTTATATGTGATGGGTGTAAGTTCCTTGTACCGTAAAGAAGGTTTACTTTTTAGTCTTGGTACTTTTTAGAAGAACATATTGTAGATTTTTGGCCCCCAGTGGAGGAGATACTTACGAGTATAAGCAAGTATAATTAGCATCATTATTGTCTCTTGACACATTGGTTCCTCGTTTCACTATAGTGATGATCTTGCATTTTGCTAATTTACCTTTAGAAGTTGCTTCTGCATTATCATTTCTACCTTTTGATTTCAAGGTTTTATCCTTTTAATTTTTTCTTATCTATTATCTAGTTCTACTCTTAATTCTTATAGTCAAGCTCATTGCAATTAGTTGTGTTTGCTTAACAAAATGAGGTTTTTGATTAAAAAGTAAGCTCTATTGTTTCTATAAAGTGGAAGCATAAAAAAATTTTGGATTAGAACTTGTTAACATCTTGCATTGAATAAATAAGAAAAAACATACCCTGTCTTGAATATTCACTACACTGCTTCTGAAAAGCCAAAAGTCTTCTGTCCAATCCTCAAAGCCTTGAGTCAAAAGGTTTCTGGATGCTTTAACCCCCAAAAACTATTAATAAACCCAGAGAGCAATCAAAATGGTCAAGTATAGTGTTCGCTACTACCTCTTCCCTTCAGCATGCTGATAGGGTCCTTTATTAGTTAGGGAAATAGTTTATATGTGAGCTTTCAGTATGACAAGGTGACACAGCAGGTTAACAGAAGCTGTTAAAATATCATGTTTTCTAACATTGAGGTAGTCTGAGTTGTCACTTGACATGGTGAGGTAAGGCGAAAATATCAAGATAATGGATAAAACCTAATAAAGACAATTACATACTTAAGAAATAATAAATAATCATATGTTGGAAACATATTATTTGTTTAATAGGGGATGATATGACCAATGATCTATTTGCTCCTCAGCATCAGTTTGCCGAGGAATTGAATCAATCTTAAAAGTTAAGCACATCTCAATAATTTAGAATTTATGAAAATATGCTGGTGCAATTAGTCTCCTTTTCTACCAACTATATTCAGATACCATTAAATTCATTAAATGTTGGTTTTATGCTGTTGTTTTAGTTGTTTGATAATCTTGGATTTGCTTGTCTTTGTTGTTTTGGTTTGTTTTGAGTCTGGGTTATTTTTCATTCTAGTTACCATCTTTGTTGTTTGCTGTGTGTATAAAATTCAGGATTTAGCTTAGTTGTCTTTACTAGTTTTCTATTTCTGTTTTAGATTTTGCATTGAACTAACTGCCGTTAGCTAGTTCCAGAGTCATGGATATTTCTCGATCACATTTGGCATGGTGATGGTGACCAATCTGTTTGTTTCTTATGGTGTATTTGGTTAATGGTTTGGAGGTGGTGATTGTGTTTCTTGATTACTTGCTCGAATATGCTTAGTTTTGCTTTGTAAAGCTTCCTTTCAACAGCTTGTCCAACTTTCTGAAATCTTTTTTTGTATGGATATATCAGTTTTGTTTCTTACATATATGTATATATATAACATTATATAATTATACTCTTATTTGGCTAATGTTTGTTTTTGAGTTTCCTAGCAGCGTATGCCCCTGAAGAATCCTGTCCAGGACTCTGGTCTTGGCTGTGTTAAATTTCTAGAATATGAAAGTTGCTGTTTCTTGATAGAATCTAGCAACTGTATAATTTTACTAATTATTCAATGAGTTTATCTTTATATTCTCATTCCACTGTAATCATGCTCGACTTTGAGAAAGTCCCATAGGAATTCAATTGCAGGACTATGAAGTTATCAAGACAACTATGCTTAATCCTTTGTTAGCTTCCTTCTCTTGTCGCATATTGGTGGTGGATTTCATTATCTATTTTTTGCCCGTTATAAAGTACTTCCATCTTTCTTTCTTTCTTTCTTTCTTTTCAACCGTGTATGGAGTTTTCCATAATTTTTATTATTATTGAACCCAGCATAGCCAGGGTTAGTTACTTGTATGATGACCCTTATTTCATATTATGACATTAGTTGCAGGAATAATATTAAATATTCTGAGTTTGTATTTCAATTTTAAATCCAAAGTAATGCCACATAATTTTAGGATGATCATATGATATGAATGATGAGATATATGATAACAAACGATATGGTAATCATTAATTAATACTAAATATAAGAGTTATAGGATACAGATTTTGGTATATTTAACAATACTCCTTTAGTTGATATGATAATCTTAGACGAATCGTTCTTCTAATTCTTTATTTTAGTGACTATAGATTGCGAGAAGTCATTTTACTCTCTAAATAAAGTTTTCTGTTACGCAGAGCTGCTCTGCTTTATTCTGTCTCTCATCTCCATTTCCGTTGAAGGAAGCAAGCTTAGATTTACGTGTTGGATTTCTTGCATTAGAATCTAGTGGTAAAATCATTTGATAGTAATAGTGTGTTGTGCATTTGAAGAAAGAAGAAAGTGAAGATATGGCAATTAGCAATGCAAGTTTGGTATTTTTTTTTTTTCCCTGTGCATAAAGTAACCAATGATTCCTTAACACAGAGGATTTCTGAAATATAATAATACAAATGCTTTAAAAGCAGGAAAGGAAGATACCAAAACCTTCCCCACCGGTTAGAGCCAAGAACCAACCTAAATTCCAATCCATGACAAGCCAAGCTAGCCTAAACCTCTACAATCATAAGGTTACCAGTACCAAAATCAAAATCATTCTGGCTGCTTCATGTTGTCTCTATTAGACTTGGATCACAACCGACTGTTCACCTCCAATGTCATCGTCAGGACGAAACCAACCGCTTACCTCGCCACGAAAACAACCGCTTCCCTTGACACGAACCCATCCCTTGATCTGGCTTGCTGCTATCATCTGCACTGTCTTAGCCATTGCTGTTATCATTGGAGGCATAGTTGTGTTCATTGGCTACTTAGTAATCCACCCCCGAATCCCTGTGATTAGTGTCACCCGCGCTCATCTAGACCTATTTCAATATGACCAGGCTGGCCTCCTCGAAACCCAAGTCAACATCGTCATCAACATGAAGAATGGAAACGTGAAGGCTCATGCTAGCTTCTCCGAAACACAGTTCAGTCTAACCTTCGATGGGCTTGTGATTGCCAAACTGCGTTCATACCCTTTTGAAGTAAGCAAAAACAGTTCCCAAGACTTCAATTATGTTGTTCAGTCAAGGCCTATACCATTAGATCCTGAACAGCAAGAGCTGGTGGACGACTCGATAAAGCGTGATGAAATTAAATTTGGTTTGAAAGGGAGCTCAAGAGCTAGATGGCGAGTAGGGCTTCTTGGCTCTGTCAAATTCTTGTGTCGCCTCGACTGTCAGCTCCGTTTCCATACCTCCAATCAATCGTACATACCTTCAAGATGCAGCTCCAATGCTAAATAATTATGTACACAACTCTGCTCATCAATAGGTAGCTTTTTATGCGTAGAGTACGTATCTATTATTTGGACCTCTCTTTGTTTTGCCATAGAACTCGATGTTCAGGTCCTAGCCATTGCCACCATTGCAATTGCCATTGCCATTTGCCAACTCCTCTTTCTTCCTTCTTTCTTAAGTTAAAAGGTTTAGTGAGTTATACAAATACAATGATGAAGGCATTATCAATCACTGAATATAATAATAAAATATCTTTTCTTCTCCCTTTTCTTGTTGGGCATTTTCTGCTCTTTGCTTTGCTTTTGTTTCATTGCAAGCCCAACGCTCTAGTTTGTTCCAGAGTGCACAAAGTAACATCAGCTTTAGCCGCCACTCAGGACTCGGGAATTTATACTATTATCATGGTTTTAATAATTATTTTTATTTTTATTTTTAACATATTTACTCATAAAATCTGTGATGGTACCAGAAAATTATATTAATACAAAAATTAAACAGATTTATCTCCCGTTTCAGTTAGATAGCTCAACTTATTAAAATTTAAAAAAAAAAAATCTGAATCCAGATTTAGATTGCTCATGTTGATAGTGGGTAATCATGAATTCTACCTTTTATTAATATAACTTTATTGGTTCTTTCTAACGAAGGTGATGAACCTTTACCAGAAGTTTCTGGCTTTGTATCTTTTTAATGTTGTTTTAAAAATTTTAAATGCACAGTACGTTTAAATAAAGTCCATCCAACAATTAATAATACAATTGATATTTTAGAAAAATAAACTCTAATTTTAACTGCTTTTAACTTACAGTATATATATTCTTTGTATATACATTTAAAATATACGTTTCAAATAATTTTTGAATTTTTTAATCTCATATAAATATTATATTATGAATTAATTTTAAATTTATAAATATATTATATATTGTTAATATTTTTTATTTTTATTTTTTTAATCATACTACGTTCCGACTTATGAATTAATTTTATTGCAAGTATTGATGACCATCTATGGAATGATGAAATTTGATGGACGATATTACCCCTAATAGTCTTCCTTTAACGCATAAATGAAGTTTTATTTTTTATTATTATTTAGTAAATATCGAAAACATGAATTGATTCTGAGCAATACATGTAAGTCCCTGACGTGTCAATCATGGAGATGCTCTTGCTGCCACCTCGTCTGTTCTCAGCTGCTTTTTCTCTCTCTCTCTCCCGTTCTCTGTTACTCCTCTCTGCTGCATGCCCTGCTCAGTTGCTTCAAACTCCTTCATTCTCTGTAAGTCTTTTTCCTCGACTGAACTCAAACTGTTTCAGGGTTTCTTTATTACTCTCATGAAAATCCTGAAAGTGAAAACTGCGTTTGAATGGCTTATTGTGACTGCATGACAAGTAACTCCTAAGCTGTTATTGTGCCTTTTATTTGTTTGTAAAAGAAGCTTTTCATTTGATTTTTTTTTTTTTTAGTTTTTACGTTGCTGTTTAAATATAAAAAGGATTTTCTCACTATTGTTATGTAACCGTGCAGGCAATCATAGTGAAGTTCAAAGTTGATAATTTTGAGTTTGTTTATTATTAACTTTATTTCTGTAATCTCAGACATGTTTAACTATTGCCTTGATAAGATTTATGTTCATGAGGAGAATGAAATAGGTTCTCTCTATGATTTGAAATATTCAACATGTTGTGGGTACTAGTTTGTTTAACTGCTTGGATGATGGATGGGTTTGGTTAAATTTATAAGTTTGGTAAAAACTTTTTTTTTTTAAATGAATATGTCATTTCCTTGGCTTTCTGCTATTCTTTGTGTTTGTTTCATTTCCTGCTGAAGTGCTAAGATTTTCTATTGCTACTTTTGGATAATTAGTGATGCATAGCATATTTTCCTTTTTATTCTTTTTGGAATAAACATTTTTAGCCTGTGCAGGATTCCAGTGGTTAAATACTTGTTTTCAACCTTTATGCGATACGGAGACATGTGATTGAGCGGGAAAGAGGATTGATTGCTGGAAATCTGGTGGATATGATGACATTGTTTCATGAATTGATGGCTATGATTATAATCCTGGTGACAAAGCCTATTTTCATTTGCAAATGGGCAGTTCTGTTTTGTCTAAGGACCACATTTATTGTCTTCCACACCTGGATGGAGCTGGTCAAGGCCTCCACCAGCTTCTATGTAAACATGATTTGCAGAACAATGAATTGGATAGCTGCACTAATATGTCTTCCTATACGAGTCTTGACTGCGTTGAAGAGGGAGAGGCTGGTTCGTTTACTGCCTTTCTTTTGTAACTTATCTTTACAGTTTCTTAGTCTATGTATATAAAAATAGGTCTTAGTTTGATTGCTTATTAACTTGAAGTCTTTGCACAGATGCTTATTACCATAAACTTAGCGTAATTTTTTTCCTCTATGAATTTGCCCTTAGAAATGCAGACATGTGAACTTGCAGTAGTTGTACTTTAAAATATATTACTGGAATGGCAACTGTGCTTCCCTGGATGGTCTAAACAGTGTAAAGTTAAGACTGATGTGAAACTTTGACTATAATTGCTAATATTGAAAAAGCTGGTTTTGCAGCTGCTAGAGTTATAAGATTCTGTCTGCAGATAGCATAGGAAAATTCCTCACTGAGATAACTGGACAACCTCTCAACTCATCTCAGGGCTTGCAAACACTCCAAGGACCAAGCATTTGATATTCAATTGAAAGTCTGAACCAATGATGAGAATTACAGTGCTTAATTGAAGTGATAAGTGACAAATCTCAAGTTTTCATTTCCAGTTTGTTTAGAATCTGATGATCAGGGCTGCTCTGAATGGTGGTAGATGTTAGGAGATTTTATGCATGGCATATCTCGGCACTTCGTAATGCTAATATACATCTTCATATATTAATTTTGGAATTATTTCTTGTAACAGTCTTAGTTAATCAGTCCTCGAATAAGGAGTTTGTGGTAAATGCATAAGCGGCCTAGAGTCTGATATGGTTGTATTGTGCCAGCCCCATTCTTTATATACCTCTCTTTCCTATCGATGTTCACTTTCAGTTTCTTGTATTTGTACCCCCAACACAATCGCTAATTGTTTGATATCTAGATTTTTTGCTGTTTCATATTATATGTAATTTGAGGATCGTCATGATATGCAGTTGGAACAGCATCTGGATGAAATGCAGTTAGAGTTGCAGACTCTTGAATGGGACAGAAAAGCACTTGAAGACCATCTTCACACAGCCATCAATGAGCACAAAATTATGGAGTCAATATTGGCAGAACTTGAAGATGAAAATGACAAGGCTTTAGCAAAAATTGAAGAATTAGAGAGTGAGGTAATATTTCATTCCTTGAGTTTATGATAATAGTTATGCTAGCTGATATGATTACTTTTTACACGCAAGAAACTCCTACAACACAACCCGCCTTGACTAACATTGTTTTTAGGGTCCGAACGCTCCAAAGAAAGCAATAATCATAACTATTCTTACTAATAATTTATCCGTTGAGCCTCCTTTATGTAACTTTCAAACTGAATAAAATTATAATATTTTACTAATATAGTTTTATCGGAAAAATGATAGAGCTTTCCATGTTTCTCCAACTTAACCACCCTGTATTAATTTTTTTTTTTTTTTAAAAAAAATAGCACTACTAAATTTGCATAACTCAACTGCTGTTGGGATAACTCATCCCCCCCATAAAAGAGAACTTTAAGTCATGGATATCATACTGTCCACAACCTCTTAACAAACAATACCACATGTATGTTTCATATATATTGTCTTATCCACATATTCTCGAAACATATGATATGACAAGTATGTACCTATAGATATGAGATGCAAAAGGATGATATGTCTTTCTCTATAACATGGTTCAACCTCATAGTACTGATCATTAAGTTGTATGAACATCTGCAACGACTTGGGATAGAAAATAAGAAAATATAGGAAAAGAGTAAGCAGTAGAGCTTAATCAGTGGGTATCAGTTTTAAAAATAAAATATTTATGAACTTTTAAGTAAATCAATTTCAGAATATAGAACAGATTTTGGAAAACATATCATTATTTTGAATCTGAAATCATATAGATTTTATTGTCGTAAAACATACACTTCTCATGTAATAAAATTTCATGGCAATATCAAATCATTTGAATAAAATTTTAACAAAATGTAACAATTCAGATTTGAATATTGTTGGGGATTAAAGTGGTTTGCAAATCACTTTTACTTTTTTCTTTTATATGGGTGATCAAATTCAACTAACTTTCTGATTCTCTGGTTTATCACTTTCTTGGTCTCCACTTATTAGAGTAGGTTAAAAGAATAAATATCAAACCTTATGTAAATTAAATATCATAAAATAAAATTTCAAAATTTGTCAAATATTGTATTGAACTGATAAATAACGGATAGAATTTCCTCTTCGATTCCTTTTTTCCTCCTTCCCTTTTCGTCTCTTCTCCTCTCCTCTTTTTCCTCTCTTCTCTCCTTTTTTCTCAATTTGTTCAAGTTAGAATATACCAAAAGCATCAATGTGAAACCAATTTAAAGTCTTCAAATCGTTTGAAAGCATGCATAAGATCTTGTTAAATCAGGCAAATTGCTAATTGTTGCTTCCAAACAAGATTAATTAAGCAGCTTGTAAGTTGCATGGTTTCAAGTAGTTTAAGGGTTTCAAATTGATTTTACATGGTTGTTTACGATATTTTGCCACCTAAGAGCAAAATGAGAAGAGAGAAGAGAGAATCAAGAGAAGGAAGAGAGGAGAAATTCTATCAGTTATTTAACGACTAAGTGCAATATTTGACAAATTTTTAAATTTTTATTTTATGATATATAATCTATAAGGAGTTTGGTATTTATCTTAAATCTTATTATTATTGATTGAGTCTAAATAGGTAATTAGTTAGAGGATCGGAAGTTTAGCTAAATTTAAGCACCCATATTGTGAGTGGATAATTTTAATCGTTAGATGTTTGCATGTTTCTACAAAATATAAACAAATTTCAGATAAATGGTTTTTATAATTATTCTTAGACACTATTAGATTAGATATATTTTAAATTACATATTTACAATATTATCAAGTGAAATATTGATATTATGTTATATGAGAAAATGAAAATGGTTTCAAGCCACCTTATGAAGTACCATTACTAACCGTATATATATTTGGTCTGTGCTTGCATGTAGCAGTCATAGCATGCAGAGAGCAAATGTAACATACTAAAGATACATATCATCTTTTTTGCATCTCATATCTATATCTAATTTGTCATGGCATATGTTTTGTGAGCATGTGGGTTAGACA
>JANLJB010005259.1:3983-15885 GCA_026212285.1 Bursera cuneata
GTCTACAACAAATCAAGGATCCTAAAGATCCAAGCATTTGGTGTGCCAACGATTGTCGATAATAGATCAAGCCCTCCACCATACAAGGGGTGTCAAGATAGATTAAGAAAGTAAATACAAAGCATATAAAATAAATACAAAAGAATATGTTCGATTAAGCTCATTTGGGGTTAGAGAACCATTATTCTTATATCAAGGGTTTCACCCCATCGCCTTAACAAAAAGAAAATTAGAAAGACATAATGAAAAGAAGAAAGTAAAATACAAGAAGGGAAATGCTCATGATATTACTAGAAACGAAGAAAGAATACAAGAGAGAGAAGTGGGAGAGTTTGGCCTAATGCCAAGTTACTCTCAACTAATCTATGTCTAAGCTATCTAAGGTATGTAAGGTATGTAAGGTCTCTAGGGTTGCATGACATCTCTATTTATAGATATACAAAAGGGCAGAATCGTAATTTTATAAGGGAGACAAATGTAAAAATATCTTGTTNGGATTATGGCTCCCATCACATGCAACGAATTTGACCATTGCTTTTGGGCACCGACCACTGACAAATTGATCTTGATTCCTTCATAAAAGTTGTAGATCTTTTTCTTCTATTGCTTCTAGAATCAAGAATCACTCAATTTGGATCCATATTTTAGGAGTTATAACCCAAATACTAAAGCATATACGAGCTGGGCCGAGACAAAAACTGGGTTCAGTTCCAGCCCAACTTTGGTCCATCTAGAGTCTGACTTTTAAGATCCATATGAGACACGCTTTTGTAGATAATTGAATTATCTTTTCGTAGAAGTCTGATTTGCCTCATTCTGATCTATAAATAGAAAGTTATGATCAAATTATCGAACCTACATCATAAAGATGAAATTAGGAACAGTTTGCTTATTTCATACTAATACTCTAAATATGCTTAAGTTAAGGGATTTAATGAAACAAATGATGTATAATGATGAATTAATCTCTTTATAAAACATACATATTTGAATGCTCATCACATCACTATCGTACGTTTCTCGATCTCAATCTTAACAATCGCCATACGTGCGACACATTCATGTGAGTTCCGCACTCATGCCTGACACTACACACAAATAATCTAGGATCCACTCGCATGATTAGTACACCCGTTAAATCTAACGTGTACATCCATCATTGTACACCTGTATACTCGTACCTATTCAATACTACGATCTCACTATTACGCATCCGTAGTCCATATCGAACCCACCTCGGTTACCCTACCATGTATATAACATCCGGTCTTGAGACCATTCAATGATTACCACTAGCCCGTACTATCTTACTCACGTATGGCTCACTCATATCTCATCCGTCTCTACATGTTTATGCCCTCACATATCCTATTATTCTATAACATATGTTCACGCCCATCAGTCCTATTACCTACGGACACGTTCACAGACACCCCTTATGTCTCCACTATCCCGTAAGTATAACCATATGTCGTACCCGCATAACGTCCATTCCATATCGTACTGTCACTCGCGTAACACCCGTACTCTAGTTGTACCATCACGTATCATCATACGTGAGATCCAAAATCCGTAATCTGCTCCGGGTCTATTCTGATGACCCAATCACAAATGTTCACTCGATTTTCTGACTAATCGGGTATTTTCATAATACCGTACAAGTGTCTATAACGCCCCGATCCATCTATATATATCTAATGTCCTATTTACCAATCATACACTTTCTATTCCCTAAACCACAACCATAAAGTAGATCCACATGCATTTAAAACGGAATAGAAATGAATAATTAGAAACCTCTATCTCGATATCCGAACAGTAGCTCCCGGACCTCTTACTTTTTTTTCTCATCGGTATCGTAAATCCATGCGTCCTGGTGGTCTCGAATGAGTCCTCGGAGTCATGGGGTCATAACCATACAAAACGGTAATCGGGGGTTAAAATGATATTTTACGTATCAGGGGTGTTCCCATAAATCCTTAAACTACACTTAAATTACTAAACGAGGGTGAGATTGCTAACCTATAAACCCTTGGGGGTCCTTACATCATCATACATGACAGGGGGTAAATTACCAACATCCAAAATAGTGGGGGTGTTCCAAAGTAGTGGAACATCAAGACCCAAAGGCTAGGGGGCCGAATGATATTTTTCAACTCAACCGTGATTTACAGTTTGTCACCGGAGACTATAATCGACAATCAGGAATGGTAAATGGAGGACACCATCGGCACCGCTTCGACGAGAGGAGTTTGTTTCAACCAACACTGACCGCAGCCGACGACCGGAAGAGCAGATCGACGAACGAGGAGGCGTCAACTGTCGGGGCTCGTGGCCAGTGATCCACACATCGGAACGATGATCGGAGGCCACCATTAGAACGAGCTCACTGAAAGAAGTCGTTCACCACTGGTGTCGAGGGCTGGCGACACTGGGATCGATCAGTGACAGTCGACACAGATAAACATCTCTGGCCCGATCTATGACATTTCTGGCATCGGACGGGAAAACGGAGGTAACCACGATGATCACCAAGCTGAGACGGTTCCATTGTCACTGGCCATGGTAGCTAACTCGTCGAGATTGCGAACAGCTGTAAGAGACAATGACTTCCGGCGATTAGGGGTGTTTCACAGATTTCTCTAAATGTTGACCTCCTATGATCTATGTAGATTTTGGGTTCCGAGGGTCTTTCTATAATTTTTTAAACCTTCATCGATATCGAATCTTGAACCCAAAGTCTCGGCATCACGTTGCCGACACGTCCTCATCTATTTTCCACCGACTTGACCCTTAAAATGTCACCATCGGGCACTAAAGACGAAAAACCCACGAACCCACGTAAAATTACCTTTTAGTCAAAAATCCAAAAATCTTTCGAAAACCTCCGAATATTCATATCCACGACGTCATCACATCTATGTCACCTCATATACATCATAAATACGTCATTTAATGATTTCTAACTTTGAAATCTTTCACTTATACCTCTCAACACTGTTTCTGGAAATCTGGGTCACTACAGAGCATTAGTATTTGAGTATATATATAGCCTAAAAAATAATAAAGTTGATAATAGTTAGAATAATATAATCTTTATTGGAGATTTTTATTATTACCTTTGAGTTTATGGTACAACATAAAGTTATAAAAAATATTAACGTTGATATATATATATATATATATATAAAGAGAGATTACTACTTTGAAATGGATTTGTCCATTTATTTATAAACAAGGATTTAGATCTAATGAGCCCTGGATTATGGACTTTACAAAGCTCTTTATCATTAATTTCTTTTTTGTAATTATTCTTCTTCTTGGGGTATTAAATGTATTAAGTCTATGTAGTCCGTCTAATCTCAAATTTTTGAGTTGATTATTAATGCTTTCTAATTCAACTTCTAAATTTATTTGTTCAACTTTCTTACCTACTTTCTTTGACTCTTGGTTATAATGATTAACCAGATGTAATAAATGAATTGAATTCTCTAGATTTTTGTCATGTTGAAAATTCGGTAAGACTTAAAAAAACTGAGACAGGCATGAACGCCTAGGCGTGAAATGATTCTATACCTTGGCATGGAACTAATGAATTTAATTACTGTTGTGGCAGACAGTTGGTGCCTAGGCGTGGGTCAGGCAGAAACTCTACTCCTAGGCATGGATTAGGCAGAAACTCTGTGCCTAGGCATGAAACAATCCATGCTTAGGCACCGAAATGGGATTTCATGAATTTTTAGATTTTAAAAATGATATTTGTTTCCCATTTTTCAAATACTATAAATACCCACACATCTTGGGGTTCCAAAAAGAAAAAAAAAAAAAAGAAATAGGAGAAAAGGGAAAGAAGAAAGAAAAGAGAAGAGGGAAAGGAAAAAGAAATGCGAGAAGGAATATAGAGAAAAGGAAAAATCGAGAGCATTTCTGTCAATCCAAGGTATAGTAGCAGAACAAGAAATTGGATAAACCAAGAGGATAGGGGGACTTGGGATACCTCATAGGGGACCGGGACGAGGTAAACAGTCAAATAAAAGGTAGAAGACACCGTCAGGGAGTTTTTCTTCTTTCAGTTCTAGGTTAGTACAGAATAATAGACAGTGTTATCGGTGTGGAAGAAAGGGCCATATGAGTCTTAACTGTTCTCAATATTATGAATGTGGACAATATGGTCACATACAGAGGAATTACCCATCCAAGACAAGAGGAGTTCAGGGGACAGTTGGTCAAACTCAATCAGTTTTTCAGTCAGAAGTGAGGCCACAGGTTAGGCTACCACAGATGCAGTAACCTCCTATACTATCACAGCAGTCGTCTTAGGGGTCTTAGACTGCTCCCACCTCATCATATGGGCCTCAGAGACCGTATTAGAGAGGCGGACGATGAGGGCAGACGATGAGGGTGGACACCTTAAGGCCGGGTCTTCGCCTTGGGCCAATCATCAGAACCAATGGACCGCGAGGTGGTGGGAGGTACATTCTTGGTTTTTAAAACAATGACTCATATTTTATTTGACTCTGGTGCTACACATTCAGTCATCTCCACTCAATTTGTTTGTGCTTTGGAGTTGAAGTTAGAATATGGGTTGAGTGTAATGTCACTAATGGGTAGCAGAGTAGAGATTGGGAGAGTATGTAGGTCTTGTGTGTTAGAAATTGGGGGTTATAAGTTAAAATTTGATTTGATACTTATGGAATTGTCTAAATATGATGTGATATTGGGGATGGATTGGTTGTTGACTTTCAGAGTCACGTTGGATTGCTACAAGAAGAAAGTGACAGTATGGACTCCTGAAGGATTTGAGTTCAGTTTTTGCGAGGACAAACGGATACCATTACCGTACTCTTTGAGTGGTATGTCAAAGCAAAGAGAGACGAGGAGTGTATTAGCTAGTATATTGGCAGATAAAGTTGAAGAACAGGTTTTTAAACTTCCAAGGGTAGTAAGAGATTTTTTGATATGTTTCATGAGGAGCTACTAGGACTACCACCTTTGAGGGAAGTGGAATTTTGTATTAATGTGTATCCAGGAGTTATACCTATATCAATTGCTCTATATCATATGGCTCCCATAGAATTGAGAGAGTTAAAGTCTCAATTAGAAGAGTTGTTGAGTAAAGGTTTCATTCGGTCGAGTACTTCACCGTAGGGTGCTCCAGCACTGTTTGTGAAGAAGAAAAATAGATCCTTATGGTTGTGTATAGATTATAGGCAACTGAACTGAGTGACCGTGAAGAATAAGTATCGTATACTGAGAATTGATGACTTGTTTGACTAGTTGAGAGGGTCAAGATATTTCTCTAAGATAAACCTTCATTCGGGATACTACTAGTTGACGTAAAAGATGAGGATGTACTGAAAATTACATTCCGTACTGGGTATGGACATTATGAGTTTTTAGTTATGCCATTTGGGCTTAACTAATGCACCTGCTACCTTCATGGATTTAATGAATAAGATCTTTAGGCTGTATTTGGATCAGTTCATTGTGGTTTTTGTGGATGACATTCTAATCTATTCTGCATCTAAGGTAGAACATGCACAACATATGGTGAATAGCATTTCGGACATTAAGGGAACACAATCTATATGCTAAGTTGAGTAAATGCGAGTTTTGGTAACTGAGGTAAAATTTTTGGGACATGTAGTCTTGAAAAGAAGAATTTCAATGGAACCAACTAAAGTTAAAGCAGTATTGAACTAGGAACGACCAAGAAATGTATTTGAGATTCATAGTTTCTTGGGTTCGGTAAGGTACTATAGAAGATTTATTGAGAACTTTTACAGATTAGTTGCTCTGATGACAAGACTAACACGAAAAGGAGTGAGATTCGAGTGGGATGAAGCTTGTGAACAAGCTTTCCTTGAGTTGGTTAACGTGAGCCTCTATTTTGGTAATACCACAGCTAGGATTGGGATATGTGGTATACACGGATGCTTCTTTGAGTGGGTTAGGATATGTATTGATACAGCAAGGAAGAGTTATGGCATATGCGTCTCGCTAGTTAAAGTTCCATGAACAAAACTACCCTATGCATGATTTGGAACTTGCTGCGATAGTATTTGCTTTGAAAATTTGGAAGCATTACTTTTACGAAGAGAGGTTTGAGGTCTTTTGTGATCATCAAACTTTGAAATATATTTTCACACAGAAAGATTTAAACCTGAGACAGGGGAGATAAATGAAATTATGGGACGATTACGACTTTTCCATCAAGTATCATCCTAGGAAGGCAATGTGATAGCCGATGCACTAAGTAGGAAGTCAAGAGGCATGGTTAGTGTGATGAGAGGACAGTGAAAAATGGTGCATTCTATACAAGAATATGATTTCTGGGAGGATGAACAAGAGACACGGGTGCATCTTTATGCAATCTCTGCTAGATCGTCCCTTATACAGAGACTAATAGAACTACAAGCTCAAGATGTTGAGACTAACTGCATCCACTAACAAATCTTAGAAAATGAGGGAGTTGGTGATTGGACAGTTGAATCAGATGAGGGTTTGAGATTTAAAGGTAGAATGGTTGTGTCATCTAACAATGAGTGTAGAAATGTCATCCTAGAAGAGTTTCATCGTTCCAGGTTTGCTATTCATCCAGATAGTACAAAGATGTATCAAGATTTAAAATGGCAGTATTGGTGGAAAGGAATGAAGAGAGATGTAGTTGAATATATGTCTAGATGCTTTATTTGTCAACAAGTAAAGGACGAGCATCAGAGGTCCGCTGGACTCCAACTACTTCCAGTAGCGGAATGGAAATTGGAGGACGTTACTATAGACTTTCTTATTGGATTACCATGTTCTCCAAGGGGTAATGATGCTATATGGGTAATTGTTGATAGATTGACGAAGACATCTCATTTCCTTCCCTACGTGCAATGGATTCAGTAAGTAAGTTAAGTTAGCTGTACATTAGAGAAATCATGAAGTTGCATGGGGTCCTGACTTCTATTGTATCAGATAAGGACTCACGATTTACTTTACAATTTTAACAGAGTTTTCAAAGGGCTATGGGTACTCAGTAAGATCATCTTCTACTGGTGGAATTTGTATATAATAATAGTTATCAGTTTCATATTAGAATGGCACCGTATGAGGTACTTTACGGTAGGCCATGTAGATCATCACTGTGTTGGACCGAAGTAGGGGAAACTACCATATTGGGTCCTGAAATAGTTCAACAAACTACGGAAAGGTAAAGTTGATACATCAACACATTATCACAGCTCAGAGTAGATAGAAGAGTTATACAGATAAGCGGATAAGGCCTTTAGAGTTTGAGGTGGGTGACCATGTATTCCTAAAAGCATCACCACGAAAAGGATTGATGCGTTTTGGTAAAAAGGGCAAGATATCCCCACGATACATTGAACTGTTCGAGATTCTGAGACGTATTAGAGAGGTAGCTTATGAGTTGGCCTTGCCACTATAATTGTCAAGAATCCATAATACCTTTCACGTGTCAATGTTGAGGAAGTATGAACCTGATCCGAGGCATGTGTTAGATTGGAGTGAATTGGATGTTCACCCAGATGTCTTATATAAGGAGATTCCAGTACAAATTATAAATTCTAGTGGTCTTGAGGGGTAAGACTATTCCTTTGATCAAGGTTTTATGAAGACACCATGGTATTGAAGAAGCTACATGGGAACTAGAGTCAGAAATACGTAAGAAATATCCAAATGTCTTATATATGAGAGACTGATTTGTGATGGGATGTAGAATTTCGGGGATGAAATTTCTTGTGGGAGGGTAGATTGTGGTAACCTAAAAATCTAGAATAGTGAAAAATTCCTAAGTGGCACCCGAAAAATTTTTCGTTCATGTATTTATCTTTTGTATGTATCGTTATATGTGAATAATTGTAATTGAATGTATGTACATGTATGTGAGTATATAGATGGTACATGTTTGATGTTATGTTGTTATAAATGAGTAGTTTTTGGACTGAGATATGTGTATGTATGAATAGGGGAATGTATGTGTGAAGGATTGGATGGAAACTAGACGAACTCTGTAAACTGGATCAGGTAAATCAAGCAACGGTATAAAGGAATTACGCTGCAACGTAGAAAAGAGAAATGGGGTGTTGTTCTGGCGAATTACGCTGCGGTGCCATAAGTTAGAACTTCACACTGCGGCATGAATGGAATAACGTCGCAGCGTGAGGCAAGTAAGAGAGATCGCGTCACGACTTGAAAGGGATTTTGTAAGGGCAATTTTATCCATTCCGTGTAACTTTGTATGGCTTATGACTTAAAGCCATTCTCTTGTAACACAACACATAATTTAATGATATTAAAAAGTTAACACATTTGTGTTTTGAGAGAAAACCTCTCCTCCCATTCCTTTATCTATTCCTTTGCCAAGGGTTTGGTGGTGGAAACCCTCCAAGTTGGTAGACAAAGTCTTTTATGCTTGGAACCTCAAGTTGGTGGAGCAATCCTTTATGCTTGAGGGTGTTATTGGCACCTTTGTTTGTAAGTTTCTCTTTATTTTACTCTTGTGTTTTGTTGCTCTTGTTGTGTTGTGGTTGTTGCCGAATTTGGAGATTGTTTTAGGGGAAGTAATTAGGTTGTTGTGTAGTATAATTTGGTGACACTTTGGGAGTATTTGAATGGTTAGAAGTGTGGGTAGGATTTGTGCTAATCACTCCAAATATTGGTGGAATCCAACCGGTTTTGGATCATTGGCACGTAAGTTGTTAAAAAAATTAATTAATGTTATATTCTTCCTTAATTTTTTTTTTTTCTAAATTTAATCTGTTCACATGGTCTGTCACAACTCAGAATCTCTTATACAGGAACTCCAGGGGTGACTATGTAAATGAATAAAAAAAAGTAAATAAAACGTTTTAACCAAAAACATTTCCACTGAAAAATGAGTTACAGATTTTTTCCTTTAAAATAAACATATAAACAACTGACTTTACCCAAACGTACTCATGACTGTCCGAGATCCTCTATACAAGTTCCAGATCATCTACGCTAGACTTCTGACCTCGAGTACCTATGGAGGAAGTGATGAGCAACACAGCCCGGTAGGAATTTCTAACTCTAACAATTCTATAATATTTTAAATACATGCATGCACCCAAACAAACATTCACAATACACACAAGTCGTCTCTCTCTCTCTGTCACGTACTCCAGATTTTTATCCAAGATATTCTCTACCTCACGTGCACACTAACCTTACTATCGTACGTTTCCCGCTCTCAATCCTAACAGTCACCATACGTGTGACACATCCACGTGAGTTCCACACTCACGTCGGACACTCCACACAATAACTTAAGGATCCAGCTCACTAATAACGTGGCACTCCCTATCACAATGGGATCCAACTCACAATAGCACAGCAATCCCTGACACACTGGGATCTAGCTCACCAATAGCATGACACTCTCTATCACAATAGGATCTAGCTCACCACAGCACAGCAATCCCTAACACACTGGGATCCAGCTCACCAATAGCATGACACTCCCTATCACAATGGGATCCATCTCACCACAGCACAGCAATCCCTAACATACTGGGATCCAGCTCACTAATAGCTTCGCACTCCCCGAACAATGGGATACAGCTCACTACAACACAAAAATCCCTGACACACTGGGATCCAGCTCACTAATAGCACAGCAATCCTAAACACATTGCAAACCTCTCCCCTCAGATTTACCAGTACACTCAACTAAGGTAATCTGGGGTCCACTCGTATGATCAGTATATTCGTTAAGCCTAATGTGTACATCCATCATTGTACACCCGTAGTCCATACCGAGTTTACCTTGGTTACTTTGTCGTATACATATTATCCAGCCTCGTGACCGTTCATTGATTACCACTAGCCCGTACGGTCTCACTCACGTACGGCTCACTCGTATCTCACCCATCTCTACACGTTTGTGCCCTCACGTATCCTATTATTCTATCACATATGTTCGCGTACCACCCGTGTCCCATAAGTCCCATTACTTACGAACACGTTCTCAGACATACCTCATCTCTCCACTATCCTGTAACGCAAGAGTACCGTATACTCGTGTCCTATGTATCTCATCCCATACGTATCACCCTATGCCATACCTTACTCATTCCGTAATTCATAGTTATACGTGCGTAGCCCAGGTAACGTCCATGCCACACCGTACTGTCACTCACGTAACACCCGTACTCTAATTGTATCCTCACGTACCATCATACCAGGTACTCATAGCCCATAATCCACTCTAGGTCTGTTCTGACGACCCAATCAAAAACGTTCACCCGATTCCCAAACTAGCCGCGTATTTTCGTAAAATCGCATATGTGCCCATAACGTCCTGATCTATCTAATCATCTAAAGTACCTATCCGTCCATCACACAGTCTTTATTCCCTAAGCTATATCAATAAAGTAAATCCACATGTACAGAAAAGGAAATAGAAATGCACAGTTAGAAACCCCTACCTCTATATCTGAACCGTCGCTCTTGGATCTCTTTTTCTCTTGTTTTCTCATCCGTATCATAAATCCATACGTTTCGATGGTCTCGGATGAGTCCTCGGAGTCACGGGATCAAAACCATACAAAACAATAACTGGAGGTTAAAATGATATTTTACTTCTTGAGGGTATTACCGTAAACTCATAAACTATACAAAAATAGACAAGCGAGGGTGAGATTACTAACCTGCATACCCTTGGGGGCCTTTGTGTCAAAACACATAATAGGGGGTAAATGTCAACTTCTAAAATAGTGGGGGTGTTCGAAGGGTTGAAACGCCAAGCTAGTAAGGTGAGGGGGTTGACATAATTTGCTAGCAACAACCGTGATTCACATTCTCTTATCGAAGAACATGATTGGCGGTCGGAAACGATGATCGAATGGTATCACCAGAACCGTCTCGACGAGATGAGTCTGTTCCGACCATTGGGGGGCGTGACGATGGCTGGAGAAGCAGATCAGAAGTCGACATTATAGAACGCTTCCCGGGCTGATTATCGGTGATTCAGATGTCGGTTGGACGATCGAAGATCACCACCAGGATCCTTAGGCTGAGAGGAAGAAATCTCAACCGGTGGTGCAAGCCGTCGTCACTGGAAATAGGAGATCACCGATCAACGCAGCTGAACATTCACTTCATCGATCTGATCGATTCCGACACCAAACAGGGAAGGGGAGGCCACTGCCAGACTCAGCACCCCGAGAGCTTTCCATTGCCACCGATGACAGGACCTAACCTGTCAGGAATGCGAATGGTCACCGGAGGCAGTGATTTTTGACGATCGAGGGTGTTTGTACAGTTTCTTGAACGTTCTGACCTCCAAGTAGTTTATATAGATTTTGGGTTCTGGGGGTGTTTCTATAATTTTTTAAACTTTTTGAATTTTGTGAATCCTGTCCCGACACCCTGACATCTCGATGCCAACCCAAATCCATCTATATTCCATCCACGAGCCCACGTAAAATTATTTTTAGTTCCATTTCCCAAAAACTCCCGTATTCCTCCGAATACTTACATACACGACGTCATCACGTTCGTATCATCCCGTATATACTGAAAATACGTACTTTTTCGATTTCTAACTTTGAAATCTTTTACTTACACCCCTAAATCACAGTTTCCGGAAATCCGAGTCGCTACATAGTCTGAAAAGCAAATTAAATGAAGTTTGTTCACATGGTTTGACCAAAAGGTAAATGGTTTAATTGTTTGTAAAGTCTGAAGTTCACATGGTTTCAAAAGAAATTATATAAAAAATAATCAATTAAAATCCATGATTAGAGTCCATAAGTCTGAAGATCTGTTGAGTATCAATAGGTTCTGCATGGATGATCTGTTTCTTCATCAAATCTCCATGGTTTCCGGAGATGATTTATAGCTCACTGCGCTCTTAAAAATATTTTTTCCC
>JANLJB010005262.1:0-11774 GCA_026212285.1 Bursera cuneata
GATTGGTTGGAAAACTGATCTACCTATCTCATACTAGACCAGATATTGCGTTTGCAGTGAGTATGGTCAGTCAACATATTCACTCTCCCAAAGAAGCACATCTTGAGGCTGTCATGAGAATTTTGAGATATCTCAAAGGATTTCCAGGTAAAGGGTTGTTCTTTAAAAAGGGAGCAAATAAAAAAATTGAAGTTTTTACTGATGCTGATTGGGCTGGATCGATTGACGATAGACGATCTATATCTGGTTATTGCACATTTGTTATGGGAAATCTGGTTACCTGGAGAAGTAAAAAACAGAATGTTGTCGCAAGGAGTAGTGCGGAAGCTGAGTTTAGAGCAGTAGCTCAAGGAATCTGTGAAGGTCTATGGTTAAAGAAGCTATTGGAAGAAATCCATATTAAGATGGATGGTCCGATTCAACTCTATTGTGATAATAAAGCAGCCATTAACATCTCTCTTAATCCTGTTCAGCATGATCGAACAAAACATGTTGAAGTTGATAGGCACTTTATTAAAGAAAAGGTTGAAGACGGAATTATATGTATGATTTATGTTCCTACCAAAGAACAAACTGCAGATATTTTTACAAAAGGACTACCACGACTAAGCTTTGATGATTTCATTGGCAAGTTGGCCATGATCAATATCTATGATCCAACTTGAAGGGGGGTGTTGAAAATAAGAATATGTCTATTTTCTGTATAGTATAAATATATTAGGAAGGGATTAGAATAGATCCACTAATATAGGGAGTTTATGGTTTTCTTCTATTATAGGGATTCTTTCTTTTTTCTACTCTATGATGTACATTATATATTTGGTTCTTTGTAACCTAAACACATATACAATAAATTTAGAGACTTCAAGTCTTCAGTTTCATTTGTAGCGTTCCCTCAACTTTATGCTGCAAACTAGAAAATGAAAGTTTGATGAGCGTTGCAAGCATTTTTGGAAATTTGGGTACAATGCTTTAGATATATTATCTAGCCTCTTTAGATGTTTATTCTCAAAGTGGTAAGTAAAACCATCTACAGAATATATTGCATGCTACCTTTCTTTTTAGTAAGGAACAAAAGAGATATATAACTGAAGAAGAGCAATTTGAAATATGCAATTCTTGGATTCATTTAGTTAAAAAGGAATCAGTCTTTTAGTACTTTTCTATGTTTCATGTCTTTATTTATCTATGGCTTGTGAACTTGCTCGTGAGTTGCTGTATTCATTCTCAGGGACGGAGCTTAGTTAAGACAGAGGGGGGCCCAAAGAAAAAAAATCAATACATATATAAATTAAAATTAACAACAAAAAAAAAAACTTTAACTATTGGCCCCTCCAAGATTCGAGTTTCTAATTTGACCCCACCCTAAAAAACTCTACCAAACTCTGTCACTGTTCATTCTGTTCTTTCTGGTGGATGCATGTAATAGTAGTGCAGACTAATGTGTCATTTAAACTTTATTGAGTTACTTGGAATCTATTTTCCCCTAAACGCACGGTTAAAAATGGTAGGATATAAGTGCTAACATTAGAATAAGAAAATGTTTTTTAGCAACAAAGAATACACCATATCCAGATGTTTTCCCTCTATCAAACTCTGCTTCTTGTGTGATGCAATGTAAAGTTACTTATAGACTAGTTTTTATTTATTTATTTATTTTCTATTTACTTGAGTGAAAAGCTTGAACACGAATATTCAGTAATTCTGGTATCTTGAAAATATTTCAAAGGGATTCTCTACAGCCAAAAAATCAATCGGAGCGGAACTATAGTGGTCCTTTGTTGTATCGCCAGAGGAGAGATACAAATAACATATCTTCTGGTATTTAAGTTGTCATTTTTTTTTCTTTATAATTTCTATCTCAACCAGAGGCGTCTTTACCTGTTTAAACTTTATAATGAATGTATTATTCTGTTGCTTATGTTTTTGCATCAGAGGATTCATCAGAAGGAGCAGTTGTCCGGCGTAAGGGACGATTTAAAGTTACTTCAGCAGACCTGAGCCCGAAGGTATATTTGCATGAATTGGCTAAAATCTAAGTTCAGTACAACTTAACTTTTGGTTAACATAGAATTAATCCATTGCTGTCATGTCTACTAAAGAAACTCAAGGGTTTATAATATACAATCTTAATTATACCATAGCTAGTATACATTCTTTTATGGTCACTAGACTGGATAAAAGTATGCAGGAGCTCTACTTACTCCTATTTAGTTGACTTAAAGATCTACATATGAGCCTATGTATAATTGATTCCAGTAGTTTTTATTCTGTTCTAGTTTTTTGGATTTTTTTTGGAAATTTTCTGTGATCCAAATGGAAACTTCTAGTTAATGTTGCTAACCAATCCAGATTATTAAAGTAAATTGTAAGAAAAAGCTTATGAATTTAAATTTTTTTAATTCCAACTTTTTCTTGAACTGAAGTTAAAATTCTTTGGAAGCAAACTTAGAGGAAATTATCAAATGGTCACAAAATATTAATAGAAGGAAAGAAAGCTCTGAATGTTTGTTTCTACCTTAATTCCTATCATTGTGCGAGACAGTTGCATCATAATGAGAAATGATGAACTGCTAATTCCTAAATTTGTTGGTAATATTGGATGAATTTCTATTTTTGTAATGTTCTTGCCGCATATGCATTGTAGTTGAACTTGCCTACCGAGCAGAAACTTTATGGCATTTGCTATAGTTGGCAGATAAGGCTTGCTTAGTGCCGTTGAATGTGGTCTGACATGCCCATGCCAGTGGTTTTTATTTTTATGTTTACTGAAGGAGAAAATACTCCCGAAATTTAGATTTCATGAATGAGAAAAGTACATATTTATAGGTAAAGATGAGCACCTAGGTTAGGGAAGAAAACTATGTATTAAAAGAAGCAAAACACAATAAAAAATTAAAACAAATTGATACGTAATTAGGGGATGGTCAGCCCAATTAATTAAGGTAGGGTATGCAGGTTCAATCTTAAGTAATCAATGTAGGCTCTGCAAGATTTTCACAATTAATCGGGCAAAATCTTCAAACTTTTCCTTTATTGCCAAGAATCAAGTAATTGTATCAGTTTTAAATCAGTGATTCTTATATGAGGTTTACTTATGATTTAGATTTGTCCTTGATCAGATTTTTGTTTAGCAGCGGCAGACCTCTCTCTCTCTCTCTTTTTTGGTTCTTAATTCATGAATTCTATGCAAACTTGTTTATTTTTGAAATGTGTGATGTATCAATTGCCTGTTTGAATTGATGGATTATTGAGGTTGACTTCACAAATAACATGTATGGAACTTAGCAATTTATCTTTTAGGCAATGGCTTTGTAACCATTGCCGTTATTTTTCTTCATTCAGGGACCTATGAACAGCTTCTTTAGCCCAGTTAGCGGGGGTTTGATGAGTCCAACAACCCCAAATTGTACAGCTGCCTCACTTCTTCCCTCCCTGCAATGCATTTTGCAGCAGAACACCATGCAAAGGGTGTGTTTCCATTTCTATGTGCTGTTCCATATGTTGTATATTTTTTCTTGATATACATTTTTATTTTGTTTTTCTATTATAAAAATGTGGACAGGAAGAACTTATTAGACTGATCAAGTATTTGGAGGAAAACTCTGGTACTGCTTGCTATATTTGCCATCAACCATACTTTGCCGTAATTTTGCATTCTAGCTTTGTTGGTTGACTTTCTTGAATTATGCAGGTAAGCTTGCAGATTTGGGGGAGGCTGGCACCAATGATCTCTTACTGGTATGTGTTATCCCTTTCTTTCTAAACCTAAGAAGTTGTTTCTTTTTTCATTTGAGATCTGAATAGAACTTAGTTTACGGCACTAAAATATTTTAGATTGTGTTTTATAAGTCTCAAGGTTTTGACAGAAAATACTCTGTAGACGCATAAGTTGACCTTTTCTACTTAATTTTTAAATTTCCATGTGGTTTCTTTTAAATTTGACATGTAATATTAAAGATCCAAGTCATTAATCAATAAAGGTGATGTGGGGTAATGCATGAAACTTTTCGTACTGTCAACTTGACTGCCACATGCAGAACAGGTTTGCTTGAGCTCTGGAAAGTGAACTTTAACACCTACTGTTGACTTCTTACGTTTTAATATAATTTTTTGGTAATCAGAACTCTATAGAGATTGTATCTTAAAGTATTGGATTTCTAATGCTTATATTATGTTACTAAGAAAGGGTCAGTATGTTAGGTTATGAAAAATAGTTTACTTCGTTTTGTATATATAGAATATAATTGTTTGTTTAGATATATATGTTTTTTCCCATCTTGTTAAGTGATATTAACTTTATGTAACATGTAGATAACTCCTGCTTCTACAAGGGAGAGGGAGCTGCAGTCTCAGATGATTCTTTTGCAACAGAAGTATTCTCTCTCTCTCTCTCTCTCTCTCTTTTTTTTTTTTTTTTTTTTTTTTTTTTTATTTTNCTTTTTTTTTTTTTTTTTTTTTTTTTGTTTAATTTGCACAATTTTCGGGCGTCTATTTTCATATAAAACTGAAATTCTAATCTAATGCCAGAATTGGAGGCCTTTTAGAAGAATTGCAGAGACAAAGAATGAAAAATGCTCAGGTGTGGATTAATCTTAAAATAGATGTAAAAGTCTTGCTTTTTCATTTTTCTATATGACAGTGCCTCCTGTCAATTGCATCCCTGATAGATGTGCCCATGGCTTTGGATTTCTGTGTTGTGTTTAGCACCGATGGGTTCACAATTTTAAATAGATTCAGTGAATTAATACTGGTTACTTTCTGACTTCAAATTGATAGTAATTATAATATTCTAAACATTTTGCAAAATGAGTTGTTTTCTCCATTGCTAGAAGCCTAACCATCCATTATCTGGGAAAGGAGGGAGGATATTTTTGTAGTTTGATCAACATTTAGTGCTGGGCCTGGGAGGCGGCAAGGGGTTAGAAGAGGGAAAAATATTGTGCTTGCAATCTGAAGGCCTTCCCTACAATGCACGTGTGAGGGCCTGGGGTAGTGGGAAGAATAATATGCTTACAATCTGAAAGCCATCCCTATACTGGATCTGTTAACATTGGTGCTAACATTTCGTATTTATATCTTGGCATTATATAGTGGTGTCCAGTCTTAAGTACCACCATTGTTGCATTGTTTCCTAAATTGGTTTCTCCTCTCTCTCTCTCTTTTAAGGTAAATTAATTTCCTATGCTCCTAAGTCCGCATAATTGAAATTTGTTTATCTTAGATGGCATGAAGGAAGTAGGTTGGATATAAACATCTCAATCAATTTTGATGCCTTGGTAATAGAGATGCCTCTCTTTTTACTTGTCAAATATAAACAGGGCAACAAAATTAAGAATAAATAAGTAATCTATAATTGCATTATATTTTGTACTTTCCATATTGATTATTTACTCTTTAGTAACTTCATTTGCTTATTCATGGCCTTCTTAGTACTCTCTAGTTGATAACATCCTAGGTTTGTATGATTTCAGAATTTTAATGTATTTAAATTTGCAGTCTGGTATGACCATTATGTTCTGGATTTGAGATGGTCAACAAATTTATATGCCAACAAGAATTGATTTGTTAGGATTTTAGATTTATTCAGCATGCATGTTAGTCGCTTGGTTCGTGATCAGACTAGGTATGTGCTCTTTCCTTTGCAGCTAGAAAAACAATTGAATGGTTTGGCCAATAAAGAGGGAAAGACAAGAATAAGAGAATGAAGCTTGAAGGTGATGTTTATATGCTAGGGTTCGATTGTTGCTTTTGTGGCGAGAGTGCATTATCATCTTGCGAGGTTAATTCCTGGGTATAGGGGGTGGTTTTGGATTGTATTTGTAGTGTACCATATGTGTCAACGTGTGCCAAGGCAGACACCAAAATTTTGAGATGCCATTCGTTGAGTCTAATTGTGTGTAACATGTAATTTATTGGCATGAGATTGTAATTATATTACAGTCTTTCTCCCTCTGTTTGCGTAAGAATCTGTCCACATGCCATCATGGATGTTCTGAATGGGTATCATTTTACCGTGCCAGGAAATAATTGTTGGCACCATTGGATACGGATAAAATTAGTGTCTCCAATGGTTCGAATTTCTCGTAATAGAAGGAATGGTCTTTGTCCAGAATTGATGGAATTGTTGCAATATGTTTAGATTGCAATGATCAAAGTTCTCCATATAAAATACTACAATTTATAAATTCGAATCCCTCTTATAATAATAATATGGTTGTATCTATATATATTTCAGCAACACTAAAAAAATGGCTTCATATTTGCCACTAGTTGATACTCATGGTGGCATGTTCAAGAATTTATATGTATTTATGAAAGGAATGCAGCTTTAGGATGTTCAATAATATATTTGTTTATTTATTTATTACTGCTATTATTATTGTAATGAGCAAATGAAAGTAACTCATCCTTTTCTACTTAACACACAAAAGGAGTGCCTAGAGTCAAAAGAATAAACCCATGGGGAAATAAGAAATTTTTTCTTAGACGTCTGAACCTTAAATGTGACGATGAGGATGTGTGGTTCATGAATTTTGTGTTTTTTTTTTTTTAATTTTTAAAAATGATGTTTAAATAAGGACATGAGAGTGATATTTAATTTTAAAATTTAATATCGAATTTGAAATACATTTGAGAACAAAAATTGTTTTGCATATGTTTTTGTAAAACATAAATTAGCTCAGCATAAGGGTTTGGGTTAATATCCAATCGTTTATGTTGTATACGAATTTATGAATGACAATTTTCAAAGGAAAAAGATAGAGGTGACAACTCGTGATTCAACAGGTTAACATGACATTAATATGACATAAATAGTTAGCATTGATAGTATTGATTTTAATCATCTCGCTATCATATTAATGTTTAAAATATTCGATACTATTAATTATCGTGTTTTATTTGTATTGAGGGTATTCAATACGTCAATCTATTTAATCACATGAATAATTAAAAATATTGTTTTAACCTATTACCTATATATCTACTTAATAGTACAAATAGTTAATAGTGTAAAATTAATTTATTTATCTATTTATGATATAATTAGTCACTTATAAGATAAATATAAATTACCAAACAAATTAAGTCATAAAATAATAAATTAGAATGAGTTTAATTATTTATTCTATATTAATAATTGTTTGTGTTATTAGGATAATTTAATTAATATAAATATATTGAGTATTATGTCAATTATGCATAAATGAGTGGAACGAATTAAACAAATTAGGTAGATTAAATATGTAACAGTTGTATCCATGCTTCAAGTTCATATTAATCAGAATTTTAGTAATTCATATCTTGAAACTATATGAATATAATCAAATTTTATTAATTCATATCTTGACACGATACGAATTATTACCCCTAAAAAAAGGTTACGGGTGTTTTTTATACATCCTGAATGCACCTGGCACTTATATCATTCATAATGGTAGAATTTCCCTTGCTTTATTTTATGCAAAATTTCGGTGAAAATCCACCAAGTTTCTTCTCATAAACATAAATACCTATCAATTTTCGTGCCCCTTTTCTTTCATGTGTTTTTTTCCCTTACAATTTGCGAGAAAAATCTCAGTGATAATGGCTTTACATTGAAAAATTCGGTTATTGTCATTACGAGAATTGAGAAGCAATCTCTCCTTACCTGTGCCCTTTTAAGAAAGGCAGGAAGCAAAACTACTAATTCTTCTAAATACAACACGACAAAGAAAAAAATCCAAAGAAACTTCAGAGGATTAAAAATGAAACTTGAATCAGAAAATAGTACCTACAACTCATCTAACAATATTCTAACCATTTAGTAGACCAATTTTGGGGCGGCAAATGCAATGACTGCTAGATTACCAATTTTTTGCAGGACATCAAATAAAGTTCTCAATCAATCTTGTGTTTTTTTCAGATAATGTAATTCAGAATTCAACAATAGAATACTCGATCTAGAGCCATATCTAATTACAGGGTATCAGCACTGCTGTGACGTGTATTCCTGGAAACATAGCAAAATCCAAGGATCTAATGTAACACCTGAACAGTTTACAAGATTTTTTGTTACCAAAGGCGATTCTCAGTGACAGCAGAAACAATGCCTTTCAGTGTCTCCTGCATAACATCACATATTGTGAGTTTTACATTTCATTGCTTAAAAGTAGAGAGAGATCTGAGGATTATACCGCAGAATGGTCTTTGAGACCAAGGGAGAGCACCAATTTCTGAGAGGAGCCTGAGCTACTACAAACACAACAGGAAATTTTTAACAATCTGAGATATATGAGCTATTTGAAACCCGTATTTATATCAAATTTATATGTGCATCACTTGCAACAAATTGTCCTTATCCTCTATAATTTCAGTACAGTAACATGAAAAATAACATATGATCTTTTAGATGGTATCCACAAGTACTGATTTACTTATGACAAATATGAAATCCTTAATAGAAAAACAAGAGAATGATTTCTAAGGCAATTGAGTTCAGCAAGCTCAATCAGAAGGGAAAAAAAAATCATGATTTAGTACCATAAAGAATATGAAGTATACCTTATCTGTTCAATCAGCTGACGAGCACATGCCACTAGCATAGGCTACAGACGTTGCATTCAGTCAAAAATCAAGGAAAAATTACAAAGGAGATCAAATCAACATAAAATAACGCAGGCTACATTACCTCATCTCGTTTTCCAAATATTACAGTCACATTGAAAGTTGGATGGATTGACATTCCTTCTTCCTTCCTGGCAACAGTAAAACATACTTGTATCTCAAAAGCTCATCTAAAAGAACTATTATTTGGGGATGACTAAACAAAGTCACCTTCAAACCTTATACTCAAAACAAGTAGTTACAATTGTACAATATTCATTTGTATAAATTCTGCTAAGGTTCACATCATTACATACAAAAAAAAAAAAACCTTGAAATCCATGTAATACCATTAAAAGTTCTGACAGTGTCCCCATTATAAAGTGAAACCATAAAGTAACAAATGGGGAAGTGCAAAAAAACTAGACAGGATTATATTGCAGCAAAGAGCTTGCTAACCTGGCTTGCAGAATTGTTCCCATAGTTCCTATTTGAGTTGCAATAACCTGAAGCATTTCACAAATTAGAAAACATTACCAAGTAGATATACAGATATATGCATGCATCAACTGAAACAAAGCTAAGGTCTCATACTCACAAGAAAATGATCATCATAACCGCATATAACTATATCTGTTTTGTTCCCCTGCCATGCAATTAGAGAAAAATAAAAACGATGACAGAGCATTTTGGAACTGATCTGACTTTTCATGTTTAAAGCATAATCTTATTGCAGCGGCACAAAAAAAAAAAAAAAAAAAAAAAAAAAAAAAAAAAGGACNCCCAAAAAAAAAAAAAAAAAAAAAAAAAAAAAAAAAAAAAAGGACCATAACAATTCTAAGGCACCAGTTAACCTAATAGGAGATAAATTCAGGTTTACAACACTGATTAACGCCTTCTTAATTTTCTCAATCAAACTACAAACTTAATACTAATTACCTACCACTTAGACATAAACTGTTTTGCCAGCTAGAGAATTGATCACTATTAGAAACTACAATCAACCAAACCTTAAATTTACAAATTCCAGTGACCCACTAACTCATTCCAGCCGAACTTATCCATTATTTCATTTTCTTTTAAAGAAAAGGAAAATATATTGCACAATGAAAATTTTCAGCAATCTATCGGTCAACAAAGTGCCTATAGGAGAAGGCAAAAAAATAAAATAACAAAACTTCATACGTTTTCTGCCTCAATTGTGCAAGATTTAAGACCTATATTGAACTGGGTATCTAATTTAGATGAGAAAAACTACATAATGAGACAAAAGCTAGGGCATTTATAATCAAAACCCCACCTTTACATAAACAAAGTAAAGAGCCAAATGGTGTTGTACCTTTATATCAACTGAGAGGTTCTTGTGAGGAACAGGAAAATGTTGCATCAAACTACTCATAACTATCTCCTTAGGCACAGAGAAGAAAGACAAGAGGCTCCAAAACTCCGTCTCCACTTCAGTCTCTGCCCAGCCAATGCCCCTTCTTTCTCCTGCTTTTAAAAAGTTTCTTTGTGAGCAAGAGATCATCAAGTCCATTTTTATTGGATTTTGGCCCAACTTCTAAAGCCCAACCCAGATCAAAACACATGAGGCTACATCTAACTAACAAAACCTTATTTTAACGGCCATTTGTTAAATTTCAATCGTATATGTATTTGAAAAATATGAGTTGGAAGAGTTCTTGATCCAGCACAGATACTTTCTTATATGTTTCCACTATTCTAAATCTAGGGGAAATTTCTCTTTAGAAACTGTTTTTGACATATCTTATAAGAGAAAATGGTTGAGTAGCTGTGCCATTGACTCAAAAGTTTAATGTGTACAAAACCTCAACAGGGCTATCGCCTATCACTAACAAACAATGGCATCTTTTTCACAAGTGGGTAGGTGTAAACACGGCGTCACAGCTTGTGTTGTGAGCAAGTAAGATGTTCTTTTAGGTTTTGAAATCTTTGCCATGTTTGTTATGCTGTCTAGAAGGAAGGAGTAAAAGTCTTCGAAAGCAGGGCAAAGAGTCAACAAGCTTCTAAGATTTATATGGTTTGGTTGGTTTCCTAATCCCACTAAATCAGAATTTCTAACGTTGTTTTCTGATCTTCTCTAACATGACCATCAGTACCAACTTTTTTCATTTGATTGTTGAATTATAATTTTAATTTGAATTGACAAATTTGACGTTCTCTCTTACTTTACACAAATTCAAGACAAAGTTTGATACTTAATAAAAACTATATAATAAGACTACTATACAATAATAATAATAATAATCAATCTATGTTATTATAATTTTTTTGAAGTTTATTTTAACTCTTCTGGGTTTGTTAGGTTAATTAAAAATGAAAAAAAAAAAAAAAGGATAAAGAGATAACAATTCACAATCGGCAGGTAAGGCACATCATAATAGTAGTAATAATTCTATGAGATAAATTAAAAGCATTTCCCTTTATACACGGTATGATATTAAGTCAAGAAATATAATTAAAATTTGTCCTTTGGGCTATACCCCCTACTGTATAATCTAGAAATTAATCAATCTGTGTTAGGAAATTTCTGACGGCACAGGGTATAGATCTTATGGGTTTAATCGATGTGGCGTAAGCTAATATGGATACTTACATTTAAAAATAATAATAATAATTAAAAGTTTTGAAATAATAATAAATAATTTCCATAGTTTATATATAAAATAATTAGATATAAGAATTTTTTTTTTTTTTTTTTTTGGTAAATGAATTAGGAGTAGTAACGGAATCTCGCACATTTAGTTAATTAAAAGTCGGGAAGGATTGTTACCATTTCTCGAGGGGTATAGCTGTAGTTCTTCAAATTATAAGGGAGGTAACGGAAATTCGTCCTATTAAATAAAGATATTAATATATTTCATTTAATTATTGATAAATTGTAACTGTCGATTGAATTGAATACTGTTGTTATGGTACCAATTATTTTTAAAAAAATTGGCCCGTTGTCGTTGTAGCTTGAACGAACAAATTAATTAACAATGAGTTCATATTCAAATCCTTTGTATAAATGTGAAGGAAGAAAGTAAAAATTGTCAACCATTTATGGGGTAAATACATAGACACCCCCAAGGTTTGGTCTAAGTACAACTCACCCCTGTTATTCATAAAGTAACATAAAGACCCCCATTTTGATATTTTAAGTAACATCAAGACCCCTATTTTTA
>JANLJB010005275.1:0-38924 GCA_026212285.1 Bursera cuneata
TGTGGGGCTCATTGTTTTCTTCAAATTTAATTGGAGGGTTATTGTAATTTCCCCAATAATGAAGTAAATAAAATTATTTGAAAATATTTCCTGCGAAGAAAGTGGTGGGCTCCACCGACAGGTCCAACGTGATAACATATAATGAAATTTATGTTCGTATCAGGCATATTAACATGATGATCCATGTGCTTTTAGCCTAACAGAGTTGACGTTTGACTGTACGGACGTGAGCTAATTTGTTATAGTAGTCTTCCGATGACAATTTTAGCGGCCAAACCTTTCGTCCTCTTTTACTATCATTATCAAGATTGGATTATATTCATTCAAGTGTACATTAACATAATGGGTTCGGGGGTGGATGGCAATTAGCAAAACTTCTGTAGAAAATGTAACAGATAATCAGATTTAAAAAGCGAAAAAAAAAAAGCTTATCTTAACGATATTTAAATCTATCTAATCAAATCCGTTAACTCATTAATTATATACGTTAATCCTTCGTTAACCCGTTAAATAAACTGTTAGTTAATAGATCAAAAGATAATCAGAATAAACTATTTTTCCGCATCTCCAAATCTGATACAGTTGTGTCTCTACGCTGCTGTGAAGAAACTACCCATTGTTGTCAACTACACTCGATCCATCATGCACCCATTAAGCGCCGTCCTAACAAGGCTAAGGCAGTTTTGTGCTCAACTTTCATGTCTCTTTAGTCATTCAAATCATGCGCTCGTTAAGTGAGGTCATAGCAAAGCCTCAGGCAGGTTTGTGGTCTTTGAAAAGGCAACAAGGGGTGGCCACTTACCTGGCTTACAATACCAAGGCCAAGTGAAAGCCTACTAGCTGCACTTGCATCCCGGAAGGAAAGGAGAACAAACAATGACGCTCAATATCCTGTCCATAGGGAATCAAAAAGCCCTGCTGGGCAAACATTCTCAAAGAAACAACTTTGATTCTCTAAAAATCTATCAAAGCCAATATTCTTTATTTTCCTTTCCCTGATCATTGCAGTATGTTTTCCTTTCCCTCCAGTCAGTTTGCGTTATCCAGAACCACAGCACTCGCGTTTGAGTTTCGCATAAATTAGGATGGTGAAAATTAGGGAATATAATCTATGATCTTACAAAACTCAATATAATGCTAACAAATCATGATAATTAAATTACTTTCAAATTTTATTAGGCACATCACCATTGTACTATTAGTGATTTGAGTAACATTTTTTTAGTGGATTCATATCTCACATTACAACACAGACAAACAGTTGAAATAAATCCTACTCAACTACCCTCATATTTCTCCATGTCTATTCTCAGATTCATATCCAAGAAAGATTTTCCTTTCTGATCTTCCCCCCCAAAAAAAAAATGGGAAACAGAATTTTTCCCTAACACACTACACCCACGCGCATGTAAATTTAAGTACATCCACGCGGAGCAAACCCGACCCTTGAACCGGCCAAATCAAAGACGACTCGGAATCCCTGTTGTTGGATGTTCCCTATAATCGACAAACCGCTCATCGTTCCGGCGAATGCGAAACAGAACGTTCCACTACTGTCCACCGGAATCAGATAGTTCGTCGCCGGCAATGAAACGTCAGCACCTCTAAAATGTAACACCACAGTGGGCACCTTCACTTCCGTTTTCCCCGACAAGTCATAACACGTGTCAAACAACGAAAAGTCCGATGCACGCTTCAAGCTGGAAGCTCCAACACGGAAGGCATCACGAAGTGCGATGTAAGCGGGACGTGTCAATCGGGTTACGGACGTGCCCGAGTCAATGATGACACCACCATTACCAGCTTGGTCGAGTTTGAACAAGGAAGGGGTGATGCCGGACACGCGTGCACCACCGACACTCATCCCGAGGAGTTCGAGGTAGTAAAATGTATCGAGCTTAGGGTTTGAGATCAATGGAGTGAACCGAGCGGTTCGTGAAACAGCCGCGTTGCCGAAAACCATGGAGGACGGTTTAGCAGAAGCTGAGCGGTCCATTAAACAGTAAGAGAACTTCCGGTTGAACCGGCGGCCGGTTTGAGTTGGAAAAGATAACCTCCCACGACCGAGTCCCAGCAAACCCGCTGCAGCAACAAAGAGACCTTCATTGTCGTGTCCACAACCGAGCGCCACCCGGCCGACTTTTGTCCCCCGAAACGTCAACGTTTCGGTGGAGAATTCACCAACCGTAAAAGAACCGTCACCGTAAGACACCTGGTAGAGACACGTCTGCTTCTGGTTATTACAACCGGGAGAATCGAGGCGGCGGCACAAGGGGGACGCACACGACACAGAAGTAAACGACCGGGATTTCCGCGGATCGAATACCGGGTCGGTTTGAGAATAGCATTTCTTGCAGGGAGCGCACTGGATCCAAACGACGTCACTTCCAGTGTCGAGCACCATGTAGACGTAGCGGGGAGGTGTACCCACGCCGAGGCGCGTGAAGTACTCACCACTGCCCTGCGCAAGTCCCGAGATGACAGAGCTGCTGAAGCCTCCGCTGCCCCGCGCACGTGGGGGAGCAGCTGCGGCAGATGCAGCGAGGTTGGACAAGGTCTTGACACGTGAGGAGTCACGTTGAAGGCGGAGGTTGAAGAGGTTTTCTGGGGTTTTGTTGAACGATAGAGAGTCGATATGGTGCAAGTCTAGAGAGAGAGTGGCTTCTGCATAGGGCTCGGTGGTTCCGGGTACAGTAAGGGTAGTTTCGTCTTCTTCTATCTGGGGCCATGAGAGAGTTGCTGGGTTAGGGAGAGAGTTAATGACTAGGGATTGGTACTGAAGAGAGCTTGAGGAGATGGTGGTGGTGGTGGTAGTGGTGGCGGCGGAAAGTAAGAAAGCAATGAAGACGGAAAAGAGATAGCCATTTCTTGCTTTCCCTTCCATTGAAGACCGAGTGAGAGACAAAGAGACAGTGGAAGGGTTTCAAGGTGTGAGAGCCTGAGAGGAATATAAATAATAATAATTGAGACACAGAGAGTGATAAAGGTGATTTTAAAGTGGAGTTATCACTTTTTGGGTGTGTACATAGCAATCATATTATTCTTCTACAATTCGATTAATATTTTGTTTATGTACAGTTCTATCTCGAACAGACCCACGCTAGTTGCTACGGTTCCGTAAAATATGATTTCTTTTAAGTTCTCGTCACTCATGGGACAATTGAAGTAGAAGACAGGTGTATAACTGTAATGACGGAAATACCCTTTTGATTCAAGGTTGGACTTGGAGATACAGCTGTGCCAGTTTTTTGGTTTTTCTGGGCGAGGGTTGGTTCGGGTTTGCCGTAATTGATGATAGACTGTTGGTCGATCCTTTTATGTGAAGTGTGAACAGATAAGCATTGGGACTTGAGCAGAAGATTAACCAAAAATATTTATAATTTTATGTCTTGAATAATATCTTGTTTATTTAAATAAATATTGGTGTGGAAAGAGAATGATGTTGTCTGTCCTAAGTTTGTTCACTTCTTATGTTAATTAATCTATCGTACTAGCAATGTGTTGTTCAATTATTTTGTTTTTCTTTTTATTTTGAGTAGATTTTTCAAAATAATTCCTTAAAAATAATATAGTTTTTCATTATTATCTAATATACTTGATGATATTTCTGGCGTTTTGTTCTTTTTCAGATTTTTGTCATATTTGTCATCTTCGTAAGAAAGTTCGCGCTTCCCTCATTTTTCATTTGGAGGGATACATTGTAATCCGAGTACTTTACTGATAAAAGTGGGTCCATAAACAAGATTTGTCCACGAATATTACTGTACATCCATGGACGCTTGCAAGATATCTTGTCAGCTTGTCTACCTTTATATTATTCAGATGCAAGGAAATGAGACTCGCATTTTGAATTACAACAAGCAGAAGCCAAGAACTTCGTTTGGTACGGAAGAGGAGATGGAAAAAACTGTGAAGAAAAATAATGCATCCGAAACAATGTCACAGTCATACAATATTATCATCTTCAGATTGATCATGAAACTAATATACATTAATGCTAAAGTAATTTATATAAATAATCGAATATGAAGAGGATATTTGAAATTTAGTTAAATTCTAATTTAAATAATATAATAAATTTTTAAAATTTAGTTATTTTTCTAGTTTTTTTAAAAATGTTAAATTTTAGATGGTGGAAAGTGCTTTATATATCAATTTTTGAAAGATGCCCAATTATTTGTTTAATTACAAATAAGCATTTACTTATGATAATTAATTTTCTTATTAATGAAGCGATCCTAAAACATCGAGTCCATCATTTCAAATGATTCCAAAACATGTTCACTTCACTTAATTACTCATACCTTGGTTAGACTTTGTATGATGGTAGTCGGCAGAGGCGTACCAAGCAATACAATGGCTAAATTTCTAAAATCTCATACTTTTCCGCCTCATTGGATCTGCTTGCTTTCGCGATCTTTCCTCGAGACTGTTGTCTGCCCACCTTTTTCTCGGTCCCTATCTTGTGATTTCCCTCATCTTCTCACCTTATATATTCAGTTTTCACCAGAAGAAAACTCCACAAGACATTTGCTGTAATAGCTTCCCAAGCTAAATTTTGTTTCCATCCAAGGAGCTTATTCCATAAACTCTATTGAACTCTCAAGGCTTGATGATAATATTTAGCCATATGATAGCATTGTAGGTACATCGAGGACAATGAAAGATATATGTACTACATTTACAATGAGTGTAACTAAAATAATACCCAATTGTTTGGTTGATTGAGAACATGGTGACCAATTCGTCAAAACGTCAACAGCAAGTGATAAAAATGTCTTATACGATATTTTGGAAAGTTTAGATGCACATGTTCATTGGTCCCATCATGATCATATATATATTTCTCTTGACAGGTTGTCATCAGTGACAGTAAGTGTAGCTAATTTGACCCACCCAAAACTCAATCAAATTGTCAATTGAACCATGAAGGACGCTAAAAATCCAACATGATTAGGTAGGGAATACAGGCATGACATGTGGTTTTGATCGAATTATAATTGACCACTCCTCCCTCAGAGAAAAGGAAAATTTTAATACTGATAGATACTTTTGATATGCTGTGCTATCAAAATATCAAATACTAGTAATAACCACAATATCAAGTAAACACAGCTGAAAACAGAGAGTTGACTCGATGACTCCAAAAGTATAATAATGTTTATCATTTAAACTATTTTCAATATAAAGTGAACGGATGAATAACATTAAGCATAAATTTAGTAACATAACAATTACACAATTATATTATATAGTTCATATGAATTAATTTGTGTGCAGAATGGTACTTCCTTTATAGATAGATAGCTTCTGCCAATAGAAACATTAAAAAGTCCGTGCCCTATTTTTATAGAAATGGAAGAGTAGGCAGACTTCATGCATTTATAGCTAAAGAAATTTGGCGAGTCATGGGAGGAAAAGTAAATGCAGAAGAGGGCACAAAATCTGCAGCGACTCTTCTCATTAATGCAAATAGACTATCTCAGGCTTCAGAGTTGTGGGTATAACTTCACCAAATGACGTCTATTTCCACCAAATATATCTCATTTTCTGTCCTACTTTTCGATAGGTGTTTAGGTGCCACATAAACGCGAAATTGAAGGTATGAAACTGGCTGCCATTACCCATGGTCCCCCCAGCAAGTAGATACGGTAGCTAACACTATTCTACACTATGACCAAGGCTCCCAATAAATACTACTTAAGTGAATGACTCAGTGTATTTTTTTCTTTTATCTTATTTCCTCAGAGAATATTAATGTTTTCAACCAAACGAAAAAAGGGGAAAAGAGAGAGTGAAAGAGTTTACGAGAGGAAAAGGGTAGCCCATGGGACCTTTAATTGGTGGGGAACACCCTTCTACTAGTCTACTTCAGAAGAAAAAGGTCTCCCCTTGGAAGGTGGGCTTGGTACAATGCCAGCTGAGATGAGCACTTTCTTGCTGCCTTGTGGAAATTATAATTGAAGCTTGTTTGCTAGGCGGGGAGCAACTGGGTAAGTACTTCTCAAAAGCAGAAAAGAATAAGGGAGAAAAGGAGGAATCATTAGCCGAAAGAGCATTAGAATTAACAATTAAGCATGCGACTCAATAAGGTCTTATTGATATCTCATCAAGAAAGAATAAAGGACTATAAGATTATGCCAAAGATATAAGCTCTTAAATTTTAAACAAGCTAAAGCTTTAAATTGAAATAATTCTTTGCTTGCAGGATATGATGCTAACAATACTATAAATACGTCACCCAACTCAAAAACACAGATAAGAAAATACGGTTGACAGTTACAACAACATCAAGAATCAAGTGGCAAATAATTATTCATATTTCAGAAATTCTAAAAAATTGCTTCTCATGGGAAATTGATGGTGAAACTTGGCTACAATAGTGTCTGAATTTGGAAATTTATATATGAAGAAGATGCCATGTGAAAAAGTTCTCATCACTAGAGTTATCAAAGCAAATGGAGAAAAAGGAGAGAGAAAAAAAAAATTACAGTACCAATGATCATGGGGAAGAAAGATAACTCATTTTAGATGCCGCAGGCGCCTGAAGAAAATATCTGTTATAGTGTGGATCCATATGCAGCTATAAAGGAGAGTAACTTGTTAATTAGATTCGGAAAATTGACTTTTGGAAGCTTGGCTAATACTCAAAATGAAATTTTGCACTCATCCTGCGACGAAGCAATGCCAATGGTTGCTTACTTTGGATTAAAAAACCTGAGAATTGGAAGTTAGTTCTCCAAGGTAAAGATATTATTGCTATAATCATCGGTGCAAAGTGCACTTTTCCCTTCTATATGCAATAACAAGGACAACTCAGACGCAATTTTAGACATCAAAATTTTGTGAGTATGAACAAGATGAGTTTAAGATATACTTAAGGGATGCAAGCAATACAAACTTATTTGACTGATAACACTAACTTTATAAAGATTCAATTCAAACATAAATTAAATTTCAACAAAAGCAAACCAGAGTACCTTTATTCCTCAGGTGATATTCAAAACCCATATAAGTACTAACATCCATGTCTTTTGCAACACTGAATTCACATTCTTCCACCAATCACCATTATTTCTCTCTATACCAATCTCCGCTTTTCCCACCAGTTTTAGACTCAAGCCTCACATCTGTAATCTGGATATCTTTTGAAGCAGCCTTGCACATATCGTAAACTGTTAGGCCTGCAACGGTCACAGCTGTCATTGCTTCCATTTCAACCCCAGTTTTCGCCGTTGACATGGCTTCCCCTTCTATGTCTACACTTAAATCTTTAGGATTCAGGGTCAGATTAACACGAACATTAGTCAGGGTGATATTGTGGCACAGTGGGATAAGGGTACTTGTGTGCTTTGCTCCACTAATACCAGCAATTTTTGCTACACTAAGGACATCTCCCTTGGCGAGTTGGTTGGCTAAGACCAAATCAAATACCTTCTTTCCCACAATTACCTTGCAACTAGCAACAGCAGTTCGTTTACTAATTTCTTTAGGAGAGACATCCACCATCTCTGCTACTCCCGTCGCGCCAATGTGTGTCAAACCAGAAGTACTATCAGATGTTTGAGATTTTTGAGCTATAAAATCATTACTTTCAGAGCCAGCGACTCTACTTGAAGGAGGTTCACCAAAGACAAACTCCATTTCCTGCGAGCAGACTTACACTATAACTTCGGAGCACATGTTCATTGATGTTATGCCAATAAGCAATCACATGATGTGTCCCGATACTCGACTAGACTCTATCTGAGAAGTTGAACTAGAAACAAACTCAACTATAGCTTAAAGCAACGTCCTATTAAACACGATATGATATTTTCTTACCTTATTGAGCTCGGCAATTGTGCTGGCAATATCACTGCGACTGTCCCTACTAAAGAATCTTCTTGAGTGAGGAAATGCAACTGCAAGTCGACGAAGAATCATGGTGGTAACTGCAAACAAATTGAGAAACAATATTCAACAAGTCGACTTATCTTGGAAGCAAATTCTCATTAAACTTAAGTCAGACATTTCAGCAAACATGTCAAAGGTGATTGGATTGGAAAGGAGAAACCATACCCCCTAGAGATTAGAAATGCAATTTTGAATCTATTAATTATGAAAAATAAATAAATAAAAGCAGGCACTTCTGCGAACTACAATTATACGGTCATTGCCGAGCAGAGGAGTTTTAATAAACTAATCGTGCACTTACTGGTCCGGTATAACCGAGTGAATTTTTTAAATTATTTTTTTTAGTAATCGCTCTCTTACTACGAGAAGTCAAATGAACGAGTTACAGAATTTGTGTGAGCTTCACTCCCTGTTTGGATAATATTAAAATTATATTCTAAATCAAATATTCTGATCAAAATAATTTTTTTAATTTCTTTACCATTTTTGTTTTTAAAAAACTCATCAAAACCTTAAAATGTTGTTTAAAAAAAAACTTATTAAAGACTTTAAATTTATAAAATATTAAAGAATTGGGTAATAAATAAATTTTTGATATGTCAACAAAATAAATAAAAATAATGTAATCTTTTAAAAGAACAATAATGAAGAAATATATAAAGTTTTATAAGGTTTATCAAGATTGGAAAAAGCATTACTATCCAATTAGATTTAACACTTATAAAAATTAAAGTGAATAGAACCCTCCACATAAACTATACCTTCTCAATTTGATTCAGATTATATTACTGAAAAAAAGTGAATAGAATTTTAGAAATAAATTGTGTATGTGTTTTATTTAGTTTATCTTTTTATCAATGATATTCTTCCCTATTTTTGTCTTGATAATAAAAATATTTGAAACTACATAAATTCTCATTACGAAAAGGTAAATGTATTAATTTTTCATCATAATTTGGATATTTTATTTGTATGATTTTATTATTTTAATCTTATCATAAATAAAAAGTAGTAGATATTAATAAATAATCAAGCTATTAAGATTTTATTTTTTTTTTTATTTTACATATTATTTGAAAAATCGTTCTTTTTTATAATATAATGATGGACAGAACTGCTAAGTTGATATAAAAAAAATCATATTTTAACTTTTTTTTATTTATAAAATTAAATAAAAAAATTAATTAAGGTATCAAATTCCAAACTCAATTAGCTGTTTTTGCCAAACAAAACTGATTAAATGAACGAAAAAAAAAAAAATCAAATATACTCTGTCGTGAGATCAAAATCCTAGTTCCGATCCTCTATCAATGGCAACCGGCAAGCGCTTCCTTATTCAAAGCAAATCCAGTGTTATTGTCAAAGCGGAGACAGAACTTCAGTGGCAACCTCTATAGCACCAAATCTCCCAAATCTGTTGCAAGTTATGGATTCGCCATCGCTGAAGTTCATAGCTTTATGAACTCCGCTTCAAATTCTACTATTATAAACAAATGCAATACAATCGTACCTTCCCCCTTCAAATGGCAGTCCGTTAGCCAAGTTCCAAAGGTAATCACTTAGAAAAGGATGCTACTAATAGTAGTTTTGAAGCTTTTGACGAGGTAAAATTTTCATGCGGTAGTGATAATGCAGCCTGTCTTGTCGATGACGATCATGATGTACGGTCGCAATTTGGGATCGGATTGAAAAAAAAAAAACATATGTTTTAGTAAAATTTCAGTATAAAATCAGGTGTTACTACAAAGCAGCAGAGTTGAGTGCAAAATGAATAGTTGATTTGTATTACAAGCATTATAACCCTGATGCCTAGAACAATTGCACACAAAGAAGCAATATATTCACCATGCGTGGAACGTAGAAATACTGGTACGTACAGGTAGGACACTGGCATTATGATTAAACCCTGATGCCTAGACAATGCATGATTTAGAATGACATGAAAGCTAGATAAAATAAATTCTATTTTTCAAATGTTGTCTTAATTAGGAAGCACAAGAAGCTTGCTCAAGTTTTTAATCCACTCATTTTACCTTCCTACGACAAATTCAAAAAACTTCTCGAGTTAAACTACTTTATTAAAAGAAGAAGCAGTAAGATTCAGCAGTACATGTTATGTGCCAAGCGTGGCTTGGCAATAGCCATCAAGGCCATGGCTTTTGGCATAGTCATCCCATAAACCTCGTTAGTGTCAATATCTTCATGCCTTAACCCCTCCGGTGGGCTCCAATCAAAACAGTGAAAGAGCCGAGCCAAAGCCATTAGCACTAGAGTTACCCCAAGCGGCGCACCGGGGCATTTCCTCTTTCCAGCACTGAATGGCAGTATCTTGAAATCGGCTCCATGGCTTATCTCAACTCGGCTTCCATCATCCAACCAATGCCTCTCGGGCCGAAACTCCTCCACATCGGTCCATATCTTGGTGTTCCTGCCCAGCCCATGAGTGTTGATGAAGACACGTGTCTTGGCGGGAATATAATAGCCGTTGATCGTTGTGGCGCGCAAGGATTCATGTGGAATGAGAAAGGGCCCGGCGGGGTGCATGCGAAATGTTTCACGTACTACGCAGCGCAAGTAGTTGAGGTGGGACAAATCAGTTTCATTGACCATTCGATTTGGACCAACAACAGAATCAAGCTCTTCTTGGATCTTTCGAAGGACACGCGGGTGCTTAATCACCTCCGCCATTGCCCATTCGTTGGTGACAGCTGAAGTGTCTGTTGCAGCCGCTATCATGTCCTAAAATGCCACAAAATCATCATGTATAAGTATGAATACCGTACATACCATTTCTTTTAGTGAGAAAATCTATCCTACAAATATGCATGATACATCCATCCAATAGTGGATGCATATCCACCATAAAACAGATTACACAAATGTAAATATCTCGTTGTAGAGTAAATATATCTCTTTTTTATGAAGAAAATTTAAAATTGTTTGGCGAATGTGACCTGAATTAGAGCTTTAATTTCCCTTTCCTCCATGTGTTGCTTTCCATCCTCACCAGGCAAAGACAATAACACATCAACGAAATCCATCTCTTCACCATCTTCATCTATACCTGAATTTATCTTCTCCTGCTTTGCCTTTCTATGCTCATCAATTATTCTAGAGTGAAAATCATCTACTCTCTTCTCAATTTCCCTCATTTTCTTCTCACATCTATAAGGATCCACCCATCTCCAAATTGGCAAATAATCACCCAAATATATCAAACCCAAAAGCCTGAACAATTCATGTGTTATATGCATGAACTCCCTGGCTTCTCCTGGGCCTGCTGATCCGCCCCCAAAGTATTGCTTTCCCAACAACATCCTAGTCACATTGTTCATAGAGAACGCACCCAGCACTTCCCTCAAGTTCACAGCTTTCCCTGTTTGGGCTCGGACCCAAACATCTTGGACGAGATGTTGGGCTTCTTCAGCCCGGTGTTTTGCAAACGACTCAAGCCTCTTTGTTGTTAACAAATTCTCCATGCAAATTCTCCGCATTCTTTTCCACTGAGGGCCTAATGGGGCCAGGGCCACATCGCCACACCCGTAGGCCAGATGAATGGCTGCGAGCGTACGCGGCCTGGAGGCGAATGTTTCATCTTGCCGGAGAAGTATCTCACGGATAACATCGGGGTCGTTTGTGGTGATGGAATCTATGTTACCTAGGCGAAGGTGGACAAGTGGCCCGTACTTGACACATAAAGAAGCTAAATCCCTGTGAGGCAGTCGACCCAACTGAAGGAGGTTGCCAAATATGGGCCAACGTGGTGGCCCTGGAGGAAGCCCTTTTGTCTTTTGCATAGGCTTTTGATTGAGGAAATGATGCACAATGATGGCGAAGAGAGAAGCAAAGAGAAGAAGGATTGAAGCAAAGGTGGCTAAGTCCATGAATGGCACAGATTTCGGGAGCTAACAAGGCAACCTTTATTTGGTTATACAAAGAGTTTCACAAGAATATGAATTAAAACCTCAACATTGGACCAAAAATTTCACTGCCATAGTTGGAGGAAAAAATTTATTTGCTCCAATAAATATTCAACCCTTAAGCTTGTTTACACCTCTTGAATACAGATGTATTTATTGATCAACAATCTTGACATGCAGTGTCCGTTTAAGCCCTGAGATAAAAATAAAAATAAAACAATTTAATCTTGTTTGGTTGGTGGCGCATGCATGTGTTATGGTCCTTTTATGGCCTTCTATTTCAAAGAAATGACATTTGTATGATCAAAAGGAAGAGCAGTGATGTAAACTTGGAGTGACATGACGTCGGAATCAACATTAATTATGCACAAACTATAAATTAAAGAAAAAGATTTCCTAGAAAAAAAATGGATAATTAAAGATTGTGCTCATTAAATATATTACTTTGTCAAAAAAAAAAAAATTGCAAATCTGGTTCAGAGTTTTCTCGAGGGAAAGTTTAAAAGATGTTTACTATTATTAAATTATGATTTGTTGGGGATTCTGCTAACAGATGGTTCCATGGTCTAGTGGTCAGGACATTGGACTCTGAATCCAGTAACCCGAGTTCAAATCTCGGTGGAACCTTATTTTATAATAGAACCGTTTTATTTTATTTTGCGCCAAAATTAACGATTCAAAACCCTAATTATAGTTCCCTACCAAATTCAAAAATCTTTACCTTTGTCGATTTCTTTTTGAATTGCTGGAAAAATGGAAGAAGCAAATCGACAGAAGATTGAGGAAACAGTTATGGAAATACTTAAACAAGCCGACATGGAGGAGATGACTGAGTACAAGGTCCGAATGGCCAGCTCGGAGCGACTCGGCATCGATCTCTCTGATGTTGATAACAAGAAGTTCATCAGAAGCGTAATAGAGTCGTTCTTGCTCTCTACCGTTGATGAAACAGGCGATAATAAACCAGTGGATTCGAACGTTCAAGAAGAGTCCAAACACCAAGAAGCCAACCTCAAAAAAGAAGTTAATGATAATGGGGATCGTGTTATTTGCCAGGTAAAATCTTTTTAGGGTCCTTTTTTTGATTCTGTGTTTATATTTACTAAATTTTGTTGATTTTGGTGTAGCTTTCAAACAAGAGAAGCGTGACGATTCAAGAATTCAGGGGGAAAGCTCTCGTGTCAATTAGGGAATACTATCAAAGAGATGGAAAGCTGCTTCCATCTTCTAAAGGTAATCGATATTCACTGCTACAGAAAATTTGCGTCGTTGAAGATGGTCTCTTAATTGTTGATTCTCTCTTGGTTATTCCTCAGGTTACCATAGTGATTTAATTTGTGAATTATGCCTAAAAATGATCCATTTATATTTTGTTTTGGGTATCTGATTTCCGTATGCTGTTGCTGATGAACTGTATGAGCTTGGTTGATTTTAAGTGAGCGAAACATTAACCGTTTGACTTAGATAATCATGAGTTCATGAATTGCTTCTTCCTCGCCGCTGCACGCACATGTTGACACTCGCCAGTTGACGCAGAGTTAGGAACCTTCGAAAGCGTTGATTTTTTTGACATTCTTGAGGGCTTTAATTGCTTGTGTATAGAGCACAAGTTCCTTTCACAATTGATGTTGCTTTTTCCCAGCCCAGCCGCCCACCCCCTAGCCGCCTAACTCATTGCTTTTTTTTTTTGTGTGTAAATTTTTAGTTATTGATACCTAGCTTATTGTCAATTCTACTGTTTTGATAGCACAGTGGTATCTCAATGCTGAAAGCTTTTCTACTTATCCTGTTCTTTTAGGAATCAGTCTAACAAGTGAGCAATGGGTAGCCTTCAGGAAAAGTGTCCCTGCAATAGAGGAAGCAGTTATGAAGATGCAATTGAAGTTTAGGTGAGACTGTTCTATTAATATTTGAAGTCAATTTTCATTGCTGTCTTTGAAGCTTGGTCTATGAATTGGAAACATAGGAATTTGGCAATGTTAGGAAGAGAAACTGAATAGCCAATTGAGGTTTGGGTTCTAGAGGTTTCTTTTTTGTCTTTAAAATGTGAATATTTTCTGAAGTAAATACAATGATTTTCTAGTTCTGGTAAGTACTCAAGTTAGAGTGTGTTATACTTCATAGGCTTCTACGATAATCACTTTTGCCGATAAAGGAGGTCACCAAATGATTGACTGACTTCAACCATGTAATCAATATACTGTAGATCTGAAATCAATGGGGAACAAAATGAAGACATGTCAAATTCAACAGCTTCACCAATTGGATTTTTTCCTACTGAGCCCTATCGTTTCAACGGGAAGGATTACCTTTACTGGGCACAACAGATGGAATTCTTCCTAAAGCAATTAAAGATTTCATATGTACTCACTGACCTGTGCCCTAATGCTACTCTAAGCCCTCAAGCAAGCAATGAAGAAATCGCTAAAGTCAAGGCTGCTGAGCAGAAATGGGTGAATGATGACCACATGTGTCACCGCCACATTTTAAACTCTCTATCTGATCATCTTTATTATAAATACTCAAAGAAGACCGCGAGTGCCAAAGAATTGTGGGAAGAGCTAAAATTGGTTTACTTTGACGAAGAATTTGGAACAAAGATATCTCAAGTTAAAAAGTACATAGAGTATCAGATTGTTGATGAAAGATCGGTTCTCGAGCAAGTTCTAGAACTTAATGACATTGCTAATGCTTTGACTGCTGCTGGAATGTTGGTTTATGAGAGCTTTCATGTTAATGTTGTCCTTTCCAAGCTTCCCCAATCTTGGAAGGACTTCTGCATGAAGTTGATGCATGAGGAATGTCTTTCTCTATGGATGTTGATGGATCATTTAAGGGTTGAGGAAGATTCTTGCCACCGAAATATGCAGGGGGAGCCTTCCAAGTTTGTAGACTTTCCTCAAGCTATAAATTATGGACCAAGAATAAGAGAGATGAAGAAGCCAGTGATGAGCTGGAAGAGGCGAGAATCAGAGATGGATGGCAAGACCATTGTCTGCTACAATTGTGGGAAGAAGGGGCACGTGTCCAAACATTGTCGTAATAGGAAATTTGACTAGGAAATTAATGGGGCCAGAATTGGGGGCAGCTCAACTACACCTGCAGATACATGATGTTTACATGGTTAAGAGGCATTTTGGGGACTTTCAGCTCAAGTTTTGTAGCATAGGTTTGGACTTAATTTCACCATAAATCAGGCCTCTTTGAATATGTACATGCTGGATATTCTGGATGTAAACCATTTTTTGCAAATAGCAGATGTTGTAAACAATATTTTTACTTGATAATGCAAGAGTCGTGTTATTTGAGTTCAATAAAATCTTTCCAAACGCTTTTCTTAAATTATAGAACAATATATTAGATTTAAAAAAAAAATCGTTTATGATTTAAACAGGACTTGACATCTCCCACTCCCTTTGCATCTTTGATTCATGAGTGCATGTTTATTTGCGTTTGAATTTGAATTTTTTAAAAAACGCGATTTATCAAGCATGTTTTGCTTTTTAGTCAATAATTTTCTTATGAAAGTAGCAGGGGAAACAGAAAAACTCCTCTGTTTTCTAAAATGATTGTAATTACTTCCGGTAAATGCAGGATTTAGGTACGTGAGAAAATTCTTCAAAGTAGGTAAATACATATACGTACGAGCAAATTTCTCCTGTAACCATTTTGGGCTGGACTTTTATTGATCCTGTGCTGCTGGGCCGACAAAACAAATGGTCCTCATGCACTAGACACTCCAGGGGTCCTCCTTCCCAAGCTGGTAAGGGTACCTGTAAAAAACTTTAGTGTCTTAAGTTAGGTGTTTATTCTAGGAAAGTAAATACGAGAAATCAACAATAAAATGGTAAAATGTAGACAGGAAAGTATGTCAATGAGTAAAAGGTTACGATGATGGGTTGTTCGCTCTCTCTAGTGTACTTTTTGTATGTCCTAATGGTCTCCTCATGTTAGTCCAAATTCTTCCATTCTTCAACCTCATTTTTTACCCCTATCCTCCATGAATGATCTTTGACCTCCTGTTAGGCCTCATTTCCCTTTTCCATGGCTACACCGGCTTACATTCTTCATTTTTTACCCCTATCCTCCATGATGGGCTGTTCTCATATTTTCTCTTCTAGATTGCTTGTGTCTATTGTTTCCTCTAGGCACTAGTTTCCTCTTCTGACTTTTTCTCCTATTTTTCCTTCCCCTTCTAGGTTAGACTTTTACTTTTTCGGCTTACATCATTTTTGGGCTTCTTGAGTTCTCGCACTTTTCATCATCTTCTCTTTCTCTACCAGGCCAGACCTAGTTGCCTTATCCACCCCATTCCAGGTGGTACGTTCTCAGACACCCACAATACAACACAAACAAAAACTCATAAGAAATCAAAAATTTAATAGGTCAACATAAGTAGCTTTACATGATTATGAAGTTATTTTTTGTGTCGGTAGGTGCTTATTATTACTGTTATTATTTAATAGTTGTAACATAACGTACCATTTTTCAGATGAACTTCGTAAAATAGTGAGATTAATTAATTTTTTTTTATGATGGGTAAACTCCTTAAACATTTTATATGAAAGGTCTTAAGTTAACCAAATAAAACATTAGTTGGCTGAGGATATATTTTAAGATTATTTCCTAATATACCAAGGAAATCAAATGTTGGAATCAACGCCTACACTGAACTGGATTTTTTTCCTTCGGAAAATAAAATCATTCATGCTATGACTAATGTGTATAACCAATGACGTGCTTACCAAAAATTCAAATTGTGAAGTTTGTCCAGGTCTTCAAGTTCCAAACAAGCCTGTATAAAGTAGTTCCGTGGACCAGCAGTAGGCATGAATTGACTAATAAATGAAAGGCTTATAGATTTCAAAATTTTACACAATTCAAGTAAGATAAGCTTGCAGCTCCCGTGGTCAAACCGCAACAGCATCCTGAATCATGAAATTTAAAGGTTTCTCATTTCTTATTCATCGAGACTTAACTCAAATGGTCGGCGGGTCCACTGATTTGTATTGAGGTCTTGATGTGGATATGGATGTACCGAAAGTCGAAAGCTACAAATTTGACCATCACATGGCATGCTTTGCCGCTGTGTCTCGTACATGACACGCTATGTGGGTCTTGCAGCACCACTGAAAGAAGTTTTAAACATGAAAAATGAAAAAAATAAGCGAGCCTTAGAAGTGATTGAAAGGGTGGAACGAAATAAGAGCATAAAGACTTGTATGCATTATAAGTTGGCCATATGTTTCAGCATATATTCATTCTTTTCGTGCTGTGAGAAACCTGAAAACGGTGCACATGGCACACTTATGCGCGCACGTTTGTAGAGAATTTGGGTTAGGAGAGGAAAATAATGTTGAAATTGAACAAAAAATGCAAAGACTTGACGAAGCCAGCTGAGCTCTATGGCTAGTACTTGAAAGGGGCTTGGTGGATTTTTTTGACTCATTAAGAAAACACATGTAGGTGCGTTATGTCACACTTTATGTCTCAATTTATTCAACGTCATAACAACAACAACTTTCAAAAGATTACACATGTACCACATGACACTTTAATGTTCCTTCATTGGCTCAACTTCTTCACGGGCAAAACACAACGCATATACTCTGGACCACAAAATTGTGTTTCAATATACTGAAGGTTTGTCTTGCTGTATTTGTTTATGCACGCAAGCTATTCCGGACTCATTTTTTGTTTTAAATTCATTTTATTTTTACCCTTTATCAAGTTTTATTCTGTCAGGGTTGGAGATACCTCAAACCCCTTTGTAGAAAGCAGACATTTTAAAGCGATGGCATAGATTTTGAGAACAAAAATTGCTTCTCTCCACCTTTTCATGTGCATCTAAGGGGGCTTGTTTGGTTAATAATACAGAGAGAAGAAAAGAAAACAAACTTAATTGAGAATTTGCGGTGTAAGATATCTAACCCAGCAAAACTTTATCTAGTTTCTTTCTGTAGTCCATCCAGTTGGATTTTCTTGAGAACCGAATAAAGATTCAACTCCAATATCAGCAACCAAACAAAAAATATTCGAATCCAAGCACAAGCAATGATCTATGTCATGCAAGAATCAGATCAAATGAAGCAAGTCCATCCACCACAACCACCATTATTAAAGCATTGTAGTATCAAAATTTCTAAGAAAATCATCATCGATGAACACACCATAGGACTCGGTCCTAAATTTAAACATGAAGCAACAATCAAGGACGAGCAGTGTACAAATGAAAACAATAATAATGAAAATGAAGAGCAATTACCACATGGATTTGCTTTGCTTTGGATATTTCCGCAGTTAACAAAGTTGTTCAGAATTGCAAATATTTATAGGTCAAATTGAAAATGAAAAGAGGTTTTCATGATCATGGAATATAATCAGGAAACTTATTGTGACCAATTTGGTATGAGCCACCAACCATTTGGCCTTTAGTCAATGATCAGTCACCATTATTCCAATCAATCAAGGGAATCAGTGAGACGAATAAGTGAACATTTCCACAACACTCAAGCGTGAACACATTCTTGTGTTCCCTACCACACAATTACTAGTTTACAAGTGGACATGAAAGAGTAAATTGAAGAAGAAAAACTGAACTCAAGCATATTAAATTTCATAATTTAATCCTGCAGAGGACACAAGTAGAAAAGACTTACAAATAATCATTAAGTGAAGCACATTAATTTCCCAAAGAACAAAAAATAGGAGCATTTTGCATAAAAAAATTATCAGTTCCTTAATAACCAACAATGATAAGAGTTGGTTAAACTTACAAATTAATTAATCTTGCAAAATTACTTATAACAGAAAATATGTATAATATAAACAATCACATAAAATTTGCTGCCCTACTTGGTCAATAAGTAGTTATTTTCTACTTCTAGCTGGCCCTGCTGTTCTTTCCAGGATCCTTTGCTGTATAACAAAACCGGTGAAGAAGCTTCCAATTGGTTCTTCTCTACATTTTACGCCTATGGACTAAGTTAAGTTGCCATTCTTGAGCTAACGCAGCTATCCAACAGATGATAATGGCTCTAACGAGTTGGATTCGCAGGAAAATGCAGCAATCAACTTTTCTTTTGTTAATTGCTCGGATCCTTGAGACTTGATAACAAATGTATGAAACACAGTATCATTTGCTGCAGCAAGTTTCGACTCAACAACTGTGATTTGTGCCTCTTTAAATGCTTGGATGACTCTCGATGCAGGGTGAGACTCTAAAGGACAGCTCACTCTTACAACAACCTCATCATGGGCAGCTTGAATATCAATATCAGGAGCTCTGTGCTGACTTTCCACATTTGGGTTAGACTCCAACGCAGATGAATCTCTTGAGGTGCTACCGACTTTCTCCCTCTCCGCTTCCATGATCTTCAGCTTTGCCTGAAGCTCATTGATGTAAGCAATGGCATCTCCCAACAAGGAAGCTTTATCCATCTTGGATATATTAGGTACTACAGCTCGTAATGCATAGAACCGCTGGTTCAGCTTCTCACGCCTCTGCCTCTCAGCCTCCACATGATTGAGGGGCTCTTCTCTTCCATTAGCAGGCTTTCTGCCCCTTTTCCGAGGCCTTCGCTCTTCAACTATGCTTGGCCGCTCATCCTTACAGGAAGCTTCAACATCTGAATGCTCAGATTCCCCACTTAGTGGTTTGGCAATCACAGTAGGCCTTGAAGTAGCCCCAGAAAAATCAATTTGCATTTGCACAGGCTTTTGTGACTGGTAGTGGTTAATTCGAAAATCTTCCCGTACCCCATTATTAACAAGCTCTTGCAAATTATTAGCTGTAGCTTGAGAACTATAAATTTCAGTTGTGCTCCCTTGTTTAACACCTTGAACATTTCCCCAACTAAAACCATGAACACCATTTCGAACGCTTGGAAAAGCAGTCCTATTCCCGTTTGAGTAAGTTTCCCATGCTGGCCTCTCTTCCATCTTTCTAACAGCAAGTTTCTCTCTACTAAAATGAGGATGGACATGAGTCGTGCTATTCAAATCCTGTCCAAAAATCTTTTGAACTCCTTCCACTCTCTCTAAAATTCCCAAATTTGAAAACCCTCCATTTTCATCTTTCTTCTCAACAATAACCGGTAAGGTAATTGGCTTAACCCTACTCATAGGAGAATTTGCAGAGAAGGTAGCCCTTATTGACTGCACCAATTCTAAACTTTCGGGTACTGATCTAACGGACCCCAATTCAACAACTCCAACATCAGTTGAAACCAAAACAATGGTCTGAATCCCGGCAGATTTGGCGAGAAATGACCGAACACAGTAATCAGAACCCAATTTCAACGCATCCAATAACCACATATGCTTCCCAGAAGCAAAACACTTGCCCGGGCCGCCTTCTCCGCGAGGGAAGGAGAAATACATAGATGCTAAAAAAAACATCTCAGTATCAGTAACCCTATCCAATCCTAGGGCATAATTATCCTCATCCGATCCACCAAACAAAGTGTGCAGCTTCTGTAGAACTCTTTTTCTCATCCTCTGTTCAGTCTGATCTTCAAGCCTAATATTAAGAATTCGCGTAGCTTCTGATTCTTCTCCTTCTTTTGGCTCTCTACACGACCCATCTCCCCATCCCAAAACCCAATCACCAGACTTAGACCGTGAAATTTGCCAAAAAATGGCGTAGTTCCAGCTAAAATTTGATGCGTTGGGTTGTTCCACGAGGTCAGAAAGCTTTGTTTGTAGATTCTCATCACTAACAATAGCCATTAAGAGATTCTCATTCGAAATTGAGCTCGACAATAAGTAATCGAAAGCTCTTGTGCCCAAAACAGCAGCTAACATGGCCTTGTCGTCGTCATTCCACAAAGTACCTCCCATATTAACCACTTCTAGTTTCATTTCTAAACTCAACCTAGAAAAAAGAAAAAATTATCCTAACTTACAATATTTTGCAGATCGAAAACTACTCTCCAAACAAAGAAATTAAAATACTTCAATTCAGAAACCTCAGTCTAATGCATTCAAAGAGATTAACAAGACCAAAAACCACATGGCGTTCATTTACATGAGAGCATGTTATTACTATTTCAGATCTCACAAACCCTTAAAAACCAAGTCAAAGAAAAACCCTAAAAAAATACACTGAAATGAATCCAAAAACAAATAAAACCGTTACTGATACACACCGGTTGTTATGGGAAGCAATTGGAATCATGAGAACTAAGGCAGCAGAGTGAAAGAGTCTCGAGAGCTGTAAAATAAAATTTTCCCGAGAAAGTGACAGGTTCAATTAGGAAGAAATACAACAAGTAAACGCAGGATCAGTTTATCAATTATCAGAAACAAGACGACGGGAAAGTTTCACAGAGGAGGAGAAGAAGGGGCCAAGAAGCGAGAGAGAAATGGAGTTTGTTGTTTGTGTTTCTCTAAATCCTAACTGAACTGCATAAGTGGACCTTAGTTAAGTAGAAGCTAAGGTTAAAACGTAACCATGGTTAAGGGGGTCGGGTTAGGTTAATAATGGTTGGAGGTTGAGGGGTAGTCGGCAAGGCAAGGTTTTTATGCTGTGTTTGGTTTGTTTTAATAATTAATAATACTTAAAAGCACTTCTCTCGCCTGAGAATTTACTGCTACTTATGCATCATCGTCCATCATTTATCATATGACTCACTTTTAAAAGCAAGTGGATTTTGGTAAGAATTCGATGATTTTAATGAAAAGCCAGACATCAATTTGCGTGATTCTCATGTCTCACAGCAACATCCCCCATCTAGTTTTCTATTGCCTTACTGTGCACGTACTACCCGTGACTTCACTCGTACAATTTTCCTTTTTTCTTTTTTAACTGTCAATATTTACTTTTAAAAAATCATAATAGAATTTAATTATATAATTATTTTTATATAATCTAATATAATATAATATTAATAAATTTATCTCACTATTATAATATTTTTATTATCTAATAAAATTATTTGCTTAGTATTACTTTTATTTTTTAAGATTATATTTGTCTGTATAATTTAGTATCTTTTTAACACAGCAAATTTGTAAGGCTTAAGATTAACCAAGAAAAGTAAACGAGGTTGTACAACGTGGGTCCTAGCAGACAAAGGCGTAATGGCCTTTGATTAATGGAAAGTAACACGTAATAAGCAATATTAACCGTTGGATTGCTTTTCGTCCTTTCGGCAATCATGATGTTGAAAGTTAATGCATAAAAGAAATCCTAGGATACAAAATAATTTTGATGAGGTTGAGGTTAGAGGAAGGTTAATAACACACTAGTCGATATTTTTTTAAAGCAGCGTCATCGTGGCCCCAAATTGAGTAGAATCTAAGGCAAACAAGAATCGAAAGTGATAAAAAGATTTTAAAAAATAAAAATAAGAAATCTGACCATGGGCTCATATTTATATGGTAAAATCAGATCAGCTTATAATGAGAACAGCATTAGGGGTTTATTTTTATCATTTATTTATTTAGTTTTGATGAATGTGGGTCCCGTCATTGAAAAATTATCCAGTAGATAAACGGTGCCGGCTTTGAGTTCATTCGGAAACATTGATATTCTCTGAGTTGATGTCGCAGACAGGGAGAATCCAATTGGCCCAAAAATGCCACTCAATTTTGTTACTCGTGAGAAATCGCGAAAAGTCCCGTAATCAAAACCACCACCAAAGTCTACTACAACTACGCAACGTGTTAAATGGATCTCCGAACAATCCGATAAGATATTATCAAACCAGCAAGATTTACGTGATTTTTTTTTCTTTGTTAAAATTAAAAGTCTGGATAATTAATAGTGTATTTTTTGTCTTTTTGTACAAATTTATGATTTTTTTTTCATTTTAATCGTAATTTTACTATTTTCAATAAGTTTAAAACTTTTGTATTCAATAATTTGATATAATTATGATATCTCAAATTTATATGCAAATTAATCAGGTAGCTAGTTGTTTAATTATAGCTTTATCTTTCAAAAAATGTGATGGAACGTGAAGTTTATCTGAGCAAATTGTATAATTGAAATTAGGGGCATTTCTCTTTGGTGGCGCGTGACCGTCACCATCCAATGGTTGCTGAATTTCACATCAAATCGCCCTCCACGTGATGTGGTAATGCTGGCGTGAATGGGACTGTCCAATGAGAATCATAACGCAAGCAAAATGGTCGACACGCGTTTTGGGCGGCTGTATCACACCTTTATAAAACAAACACGTTTAACACATCGCACGAGTGCCACGTGCCTTTCACAGCGACCTTTGAACACGTTTCACCATCTCCTCCATCCTCGATCTTATCGAACAAAACCGATAAACTTACCTTACCCGAGCAGAGAGTGATAATTCAATTTCAATTCAAATTCACAAAGTAAACACTGCACAATAAAATAACAGTAGGAAGCTCGTGAAGAGCACGTGATAGTAGCGTGAACCGAGGGTCGGTCTTTCGGTTGTGCCCATGTGTGTGAGAAGAACGTGATGTGCATTTAATATTTGAAGCTTTGTTAAATTTGGTGTAACGTGTTTTGCATAGTGACGTGGCAGCTGCTGGTTTGTCTGTGCTTTTCCCATTTTCTCCTCAGTTATAGTTATTTTTTTATGTGGTATAAGTACGCAGCTTCGGTACTGTGTACTACTGCATTGAACATTGACATTTGGAGCACAGGTGAAAGGTACATAAATCAGCGTGACATGCTGTCACTCGCATGACACTGACCGCCCTATGGTACCCACAAACGTGTCATCCGAAAGTCCAAAAATCTAACACATTTTGATGGTCAAATAAATTATTATCCCATTCACATTTGTCAAAGATATTTCATTTCATACAAATTTATGAATGTAAATAGTGTTTGGTAATAAAAAATATCAACAATATGACGTGATGCTAGAGACAATATAGTTCACGTGCAGTGCAGGAGTAGGAGTGGGTTGGGTTGGGTGCAACGCAAGTGCAACGTTTTGTGGTTTTTTACACACCATCCGCATGATTACGAATTGTAAACATGATGGGTGTGGTTTCCAAGGGTCCAACACGGTTTGCCAGAGTTGTGGCGACTTTTATGCTCTTACCCAAAAATATCTTCAGACTCTTTAAATGAATAATACATGTTACAGATCGTCAAACCGGCTTTGTTCGGATTCAGATTGGGGCGTGGATAATAAATATTTTTTCTTTTAATATTTATCATATTAATTTAAGTTATTTATAAAAATTACTAAAATTATATTGCAATGCATAATCACATGCCCTATAATTCGACAACCATTTTTGGTTCTAGTGCTCTATAGCTTGACAACTCTACAATTTAAAAAGAAGTGCAAAATTGTTCAATAATTTATAGTTATATATATATTCTTTATAATTTTGATTGTTTTAAAAATTTTATATTTCTTAGATTGAAAAAGAGATAGACTAAATTTTAAAACTAAAATTTTTCATGATAAATACAAGAATAAGCGATTTTATGAATATTTGATTTAATAATCCAACTCTAAAATGTTCAAATTTATATATTTTTTTAATTAAATTAAAGAAATGTGTTAGTAAATCAAACAAAGTCCTAATGAAGCCCGTGACCAACACCTGATTAAGAATGGATGTATCGTGATTTGTGAACGTGCCTAATGTGTCTCATTTAGCGTTGCAGTATATAGGTTGGATAGACATGTGAAAGCGAGGTAATAACAACCAATACATGGTATAGGGCATGTAGGGCTAGTGTATAGTTTCTGGCAAATCATTGTATGTTAGGTACCACACTACGTAAAATCCAAGTCAAAGTTTCAAATTTCAACCAACAACCATAATATTATTTCAAATTTCTGCCTCGAGTATGATGAATAATTTTTTACTCGAAATTATTTGGTTCATGAAGCAGCAAAATTCCCAAATGAGGAATGAGTTTGCCCATTAGAGGGAGTCGCGTCCATGTCGTCTGCTTCTTTCGGAATTGATAAGCTATCTCAACCCATGATGATTAAAAAAGTAAAAGCAGTATTTATTTGAAATCTTGTGTCCTCCAATGGTTGGTGTCTAAGCATTTAATTACAAGACTTAAATGGGGCGGGTAGGAGGAGGTTCACAATCAAATTAACAACTGTTATTTGCTTTGTGCTTTCCTGATCTTTTTGTTCTTCCTCAACAAACAGCAATCGTTCTCCGTTGGTTCATCAATCTTTGTCACTAATCACTATATTGTTTCTTTTGCTCATATACCTGAGTTGTTGTTTCTTTTTCAAAGCCTATGTTGATTGTTCCAAAGACACGTTTGTCCATGGCTTTTCTGATCAATTTGCTCACATTTTCTATGCATAACTTTTTCAATATACTCATTAAAAGTAATGGGCTAATAGCAGTTGCGAGTTTGTAATCAACGTTCAACGCTGACATGATTGAACTATTATATATCGAGTGTTTTGCTTTTCTCCCTTTAGTTACCTTCCCAGAAGCCATAATATCCAAAGTTACAAACCGAAGTTAGATTTTTTACTTCAACTTTATAGTGTTTGTACGGACCCAGTTAGTGTTATGATTTCGTTATATTCATTCGATTGAGGCCTCTTATTTTAATTAAGAATCCAGTCTTGGTGATTCATTCTATGGACTGAAAATGATCTTAGGCTTCATTCTACGACTAAATAACAAACGAAAATAATAATATACTTGCAACCAAACAACATAAGACTGGAGCAGAGGCTGCAGAGCATTAGATTGGTAAAATAAATGTTGATTTCGTCTCTTTCTTCTTCTGTTAAGGCAAGATCTAACCTGACATCTCAGCCCCCTTTGTGTTTTTGTAGACCTCTTCCACTTCGTGTAATTTTTTGTTAAGCTCTCTTTTGTTTGCATTTGATAGGATATATGGTAATCTGTTATTACTTCATAGAACTGCTACTGGCATTTCGGCATTTGTCTCTTTTCTTTTATTTAATTGATTCAGATGAATTAGCATTGACATTTTATCCTTCTGTCTTTGGATTATGCAAATTTGAAGCTTGGATCATCAATCAGACGCTGAACCGGCCCTTTACGTTACTGTAGAGGCCCATTTGAACATAGAATTTGGTATTGGAAACTTAGGCCTTATTGTAGGCCAGAAGCCCACCACAGAGGTTGACGGATGGTAACTCCCCCCAAACAAGGCAAACCATCAAAACCTACCTGCTGTTTATAAGCTAGATTTGGCAACTATAACTTGTAATTTAACATCTTTATCACATATCAATTATGATAAGTTTCACATGTTGCATCCACTAATTATTTCAGTTTTGACAATGCGATGATGTTGTCTCATGTCAAGTTTTATATGGCAGTAAGGATTCATGTAGATAAGCTTCGCCATCACCATAAAGAACTCAATTTAATGGCTTGCTGGGGTTTGTCGATTATGATATTGAACAAGTACACACCCACCTTCTTTGACAGAAGATATGTGGGCTGATTACTCCCAGCCACGACTCAACAAGATGCATATAGTGAAACTACTCAAAACTATATTAAGTGGTTGATCAGTTTTATGATTGTAAATTGAATTTGAATACTTGTATATGAACAAAATCTAATTGATTCAAATGGGCCAATGTTGGTATAAGTTGTCCAGGGCTTAAGGCCTTGGCCTCCCAGCCCCAATTTTTTTATAAATAAATTTATTTAGCCTTTTATATTTGTATTTATCTAACTCAGTGCCCCTTAATTCTTGTTTTCTTTTGACCTCCCTCATTAATTTTTATCTCTCAGCATTGTTCAGAGAGATAAGCAATCCTTTGTTTGGAACAGAAGTCGAGTGATATTGTAGAAGAAATCCTATGGATTGAGTTGGGCCTTAAACAACCTGATTTCATTTTCTTACGTTCTAAGGGAACTTTTGAGAAATAGCCAAGTGAGACGGGGTTAAAAAAAATAGTCACGACTCCATAACCCTTTGATATATCTAGCCAACCTCACCTCATTCCATCAAACTACCACTAACTATATATAATACCCAAACCAACTCACTTCCCTCCATTNAAGAAATCCTATGGATTGAGTTGGGCCTTAAACAACCTGATTTCATTTTCTTACGTTCTAAGGGAACTTTTGAGAAATAACCAAGTGAGACGGGGTTAAAAAAAATAGTCACGACTCCATAACCCTTTGATTTATCTAGCCAACCTCACCTCATTCCATCAAACTACCACTAACTATATATAATACCCAAACCAACTCACTTCCCTCCATTTTCACCCTCTCACTCTACACATTCAAACTCTCTCTCTCTCAACACTCCCACTCTTAATTTCCATTTTTTGACTTGTTCACATGTTCTGTTGATCTTGAATGTTGTTGGGAGTTTCTGTTGAATGTTGTCGGTGTTGAACCGATTGAATAATATGTTTACTGTTGACTGTTTGTGTTGAATGGATATGGATGTGGATGTTGTATTTGTTTTGCAAGTGTTTATGAGGGATTTTTTGCTGTTTGAAGTGTTGAATACTACTGGATAAACTTTTATACCATACTAGCCCATAATATTCAGTTTCCGTTATGTTACTTTAGGGCTCCCAGATGATTACTGCCTTTCCTCAATAGTTCTTACCTCTTAATACCATCGATCCATAACCCCATTACTTACGCTTAAATACATGTATAGGCAAACATAGGTTGTCACCTAGCTCCATTAAGCTGCCATCTCAAATTACTAATTTTTAATGTTTTAATCTGTAAAGACTGTTTCTCAAAAATTATATTAAAAAATTAAATTAAAGACAAAATATGTCTATTTAGATTTTAATTTTATTTACAGCAGTTGATTTTTTGGATTAAACAAAAAAAGAAAAAAGCTACCAAAAGGTTATAGGCCAAAACCATGAGAATCATGCTAGGTAAAAGTTGTCAAGTACTATTTGTGTATGGGGGAAATAACTATTCACCCACTAGTCATGACTTAAACGGCATCGTCACTCCACTTGTTTCTTTAGTAACACCAAACCCCACTTTGACACTTCTTTTTTGACTGGAGTTAGTTTTTAACATAATTTTTTTGGTTAATGAGTATTATAACTTTTGTACTCTATATGTCATAATAGTTTAGTAAATTTTTAATAACACGTAACCCCACTTATATGTACATTATCATAAAATGATATTTTATTACATATGAAAATCAAAATAAGTTAAAAAAATGATACAATATTTCAATAGATTTGTTATTTCATAAAATTAAATTTTGTTTATATTTGAAAGTCTAAATAAATAAAATTATAATATTTTTATAAAATTAGATTTTTTTTTACATATGAAAGACTAAATAAATTAAAAAAGATGTATAATATTTTAATAGATTTTTTTATTATAAAATTATATATATATATATATATATATACACACACACATTTTTTTTTTTATCTTGACTTTTAATTTGTAAAAGAAAAAATAATTTTATAGTAAGACAAATCTATTAAAATATTATATATTTATTTATTTGGACTTTAATATATAAAAATAGTAGAATTTTATAATAAGAAAAATATATTAAAATATTATTCATTTTATTTATTTAGACTTTCATATGTTAAAAAAATTGACAATTTTATAATAAGAAAAATCAACTAAAATCTCGTAACAATTTTTTAACTTATTAGACTTTCGTATATATAAAAATTACAATTTCATAATAAGACAAATCTATTAAAATATTATACATTTTTTATTTATTTTGATTTTCATTTATAAAAAATATAATTTTATAATAAGAAAAATCTATTAAAATATTATACTTTTTAAAAAAATTATTTAGACTTTCATATGTTAAAAAATTCGAATTTTATAATAAGATAAATCTATTAAAACATTATCCTTTATTTATTTATTTATATTTTCCTATGTACAAAAATACAATTTTATAGAAAGAGAAATCTATTAAAATTTGTATATATTTTTAACTTATTTTGCCTTTAATATGTAATAAAATATAATTTTATAATAAGATACACATAAATAGAGGTTAGGTGTTACTATTACTAAAAATCTATTAAAATATTAAGACATATAAAGTATGAAAAGTGTAATCTTTACTAGCCAAAAAATTGTGTCAAAAATAACTTCTATGAAGTGTAAAAGTGGGAGCTTGGTGTTACAAAAAAAAAAGTGGGGTGGTAGTGTTTAGGCCATAATTAGGGGATGCATATGTTATTTTAATTTTCCCTTTGAGTATTGTGTAAATTCTTTAATTATATAAATTATAAGCATAGCCTTGATTTTTTATGTATTTTCTTAACGTGTTTTGTAAAGGCATAATAAATCGACTATATTTAGCAGTTTCTATATCTAATTGTAAACAATAGTTGAAAAATGCCACGCCTCCAGAAAATTTTATTCCGTCCATAAAACAATAGACCGTAAAAATGGTCCTCATCACTACCACCGTCTAAAAGCTTTCTTTTAAAACGCCCAGTTTCCCTCTAACCTAAATTTTCAATCTCTGGCTCTTCAACGTTCTCGCTTTCACTCTCACTCTCAGCTTCAGGTAAACGCGCTCTCTCTCTTTCTCCTCTACATCCTGCCCTAATTCCAATTGAATGCTTTAAAATTATTGTTTTGAAACCCTAAAATTACGCATTCAAAAACCCTAGGATCACACTCATCATAGGAATGGAATGGAATCAAGAAACTCTCCAGACCCTGTCGCAATGCTTCCTTCACACGCTATCCCCATCCCCGGAGCCTCGCCGCGCCGCCGAGAAGTCCTTAGCGGAGGCCGCCGACAGGCCCAACTACGGTCTCGCTGTTCTCCGGTTGGTGGCCGAGCCATCCGTCGACGACCAGATTCGCCAAGCCGCTGCCGTCAACTTCAAGAACCATCTTCGCACCCGCTGGGTCCCATCATCCGACGCGAACACGGCTTCCACTCTCGCCCCGATCCTCGATCCTGAGAAGGATCAAATCAAAGCCCTAATTGTGACTCTTATGCTTACCGCCACGCCGCGAATCCAGAGCCAACTCAGCGAAGCCCTAGCCGTCATCGGCAAGCACGATTTCCCCAAAGCTTGGCCCACTTTGCTCCCGGAGCTCGTCGCCAATCTCAAGAGTGCGTCCCAAACCAACGATTACGTTTCCGTGAACGGTATTCTCGGAACTGCGAACTCTATTTTCAAGAAATTTCGATATCAATACAAAACAAATGACCTTTTGCTCGATCTGAAATACTGCCTGGATAATTTTGCGGCTCCATTGTTAGAAATTTTTTTAAGAACTGCTCAATTGATTGAGTATACTGTGAATGCTGGTGGATCGCTTGTGACTCTCAAGTTGCTGTTTGAGTCTCAGAGATTGTGTTGTAGAATATTTTATTCCTTGAATTTTCAAGAATTGCCCGAGTATTTTGAGGATCATATGAGCGAATGGATGAATGAGTTTAAGAAATATCTAACGACAAAGTATCCTGCGCTTGAGAGTAGTAGTGATGGACTTGCCCTTGTTGATGAGCTTAGGGCTGCAGTCTGTGAGAATATTAGTCTCTATATGAAAATTAACGAGGAGGAGTTTCAGGAATACTTGAATAATTTTGCGCAGGCTGTCTGGACTTTACTAGCGGATGTGTCAAAGTCTTCAAGTCGTGATACGTTAGCTGTTACTGCAATTAAGTTTTTGACAGCTGTGAGTATAAGTGTGCACCACACTTTGTTTTCAGGTGAAGTGATACCACAGATTTGTGAGAGTATTGTGATTCCTAATGTGAAGTTGAGAGATGATGATGAAGAGCTTTTTGAGATGAATTATGTTGAGTTTATTAGGAGGGATATGGAGGGGAGTGATGTTGATACTCGAAGGAGGATTGCGTGTGAACTACTTAAAGGTATTGCAACACATTATAAGCAAAAGGTAACAGAAATAGTTTCTGTTCTGATCCAGAATCTGTTAGGCTCATTTGCTGCTAACCCTGTGGCAAATTGGAAGGATAAGGATTGTGCCATATATTTAGTTGTCTCACTTGCTACAAAGAAAGCTGGGGGCACTTCTGTTTCAACTGACCTTGTCGATGTTCAGGGCTTCTTTACATCAGTTATTGTTCCAGAGTTACAAAGTCAGGATGTGAATGCGTATCCAATGCTTAAAGCGGGTGCCCTTAAATTCTTTACGATGTTTCGGAATCAGATACCAAAACTCCTTGCATTTCGATTATTTCCAGAGTTGGTTCGGTTCCTTTGTGCAGAGTCAAATGTTGTTCATTCTTACGCTGCTAGTTGCATAGAAAAACTCTTGCTGGTCAAGGAAGACGGAGGAAGTGCAAGATACAAGTCGGCAGATATATCTCCATATCTGCCAGTGCTGATGACCAATCTTTTTAACGCCTTGAAGTTTCCTGAGTCTGAGGAGAATCACTACATAATGAAGTGTTTAATGCGAACTCTTGGGGTTGCAGAGATTTCAAGCAACATTGCTGGACCTTGCATTTCTAGCTTAACCTCTATTCTGAATGAAATTTGCAAAAATCCTAAAAATCCAATATTTAACCACTATCTCTTCGAGTCAGTAGCTGTTCTTGTCAGGAGGGCATGCCAGAGAGATCCCTCTCTCATCTCAGCTTTTGAAGCAAGCATTCTCCCCAGCCTCCAGATGATCCTTCAAAATGATGTTACTGAGTTCCTGCCATATGCATTCCAGCTGTTGGCTCAGCTTGTTGAGTTGAACAAGCCACCTGTTGCCCCAAACTACATGGAGATTTTTAAGCTTCTCCTGCTGCCTGAATCATGGAAGAGATCTTCAAACGTTCCAGCACTTGTGCGTTTGCTTCAGGCCTTCCTTCAGAAGGCACCCCATGAGATCAGCCAAGAAGGCAGGTTGAGCCAGGTGCTTGGGATATTCAACATGCTTGTTGCATCACCTACCACTGATGAACAAGGTTTCTATGTGCTCAACACTGTTATTGAGAGTCTTGAATATGGTGTCATTGCTCCATACATGATTCACATCTGGAATGCCCTTTTTACACGCCTTCAAAAGAACCGTACAGTCAAGTTTGTTAAGTCATTTTTGATTTTTGTGTCGCTTTTTTTGATCAAGCATGGTTCTGTAAACCTTGTTGATACAGTGAATTCTGTTCAGCCTGGTATATTTTTAGCAATTTTGGAGCAGTTCTGGATACCAAATCTTAAGCTGATCACTGGTGCCATTGAAGTTAAGTTGTGTGCTGTTGCTTCAACCAGGCTTATTTGTGAATCTCCATTGCTTTTAGATGCTGCTTGTGTTAGACTATGGGGAAAGATGGTTGACAGCATTGTTACCCTTCTTTCACAGCCAGAGGAGGTTAGAGTTGTAGAGGAGCCAGAAATGCCAGATATTGCAGAAAATGTGGGTTACACAGCTGCATTTGTTAACCTTTACAATGCTGGGAAGAAAGAAGAGGATCCATTAAAGGATATAAAGGATCCAAAGCAATTCCTGGTAACTTCATTGGGAAGGATTTCTGCTGTTTCCCCTGGTAGGTATTCCCAGGTCATCAGTGAAAATCTTGAGCAAGCAAATCAAGAAGCATTACTTCAGCTTTGCAGAATGTACAATTGCCCAATAGTTTGAGTAAGTAGTTTCTTCCTTGTTTATGATTTCACTACTGCATTGTCATTATGGTTACTGCTGATTGAAGCCTGACTGATAACTATTAGGATTATAAAAGATATTTCAATTAAATTGTAAATGGTTTCCTAGTTGTTTTGAGATTTACAGAATCCATTAGTTCTCAGAAGGTTATGACTAAATAGTTGTTGCAAATAATTTTTTATTGAACATTCCCTTCTACTTGTTTTGCTATAATTGGGATGACCTGAAAATCCTATTCCTTGTGTAAAAAACTATGCATGTTGGACAAGAATATTTCGGATATCCTTTCTTTCAATTGTAAATATTTTCCCCCTAACAAGTGATCAAACCATCTCCAAAAAGCGCTTTCGGTATTGACTTATCTTAAGTGTCTAAAAGATTCTTCTCATTTTCTCTTTATTAGATTCCATATATAAATTCTGTGATGTTTTGGAGTTAACAGTTTGCAAATGTATTGAAAAATGACAGGGTCCATAAGTTGGCATTTTAGGTTCTAATGTTGAGTTTTTGAGGTGAATTGAAGGGCATGTTCTTTCGCCTATGTAATTGCATTTCATTTTGTTATGTGTTGTGTTCCTTTTACACCTCTTCGAAGTCCTTTAGATTTTGTTTTTAAATTCAAAAATTAATTCTTATTGCTGGGTTCATCTTTGAGGACACTTGCTTATTATAGACAACAACATTACTCTTGCATTTCCTTTTTTTTTTTTTTTTTTTTTTGTNTACAACAACATTACTCTTGCATTTCCTTTTTTTTTTTTTTTTTTTCTCTTGTTTCTGATTTCAGTTCTTAACACCTCCTTTTCTTTTATATCCCCTCTTCTCTTTCCACAAATCTATTTGTGTTTTTTTCTTTGTGCTGAATTATGGCTGACTATTATCTGAATTTTTTAATTTCTTGTAATGCTTCTACTGAAATGTTGAGTGAACAATAGAATTATATCCATGGTTTCGATCCAACAAAAGGTATTAAGTTTCTGATGGGATGAGAGACCTGTGAATCTTTGATACATTGTTAGGTGTCTATTTGTTTGTTAATATCTATTGGGCAACATAGCTGAGAGGCCCTTTAATGTGTATGTTACATTTAACTCTCCAGCCGATCATGTACTATTGTTTAGCTAAATGACATTACCCTTTAATTGCTATCATAATTATGATCTTGTTTTTTTTTTTTTTCTTCTTCTTCTTCTTTTTTTCTTCCAATATAAGTTGCCTTGCAATCTAGAAGATGTCATCTAATCATCTGTTTATACAACTTTCCAGGTTCTCATTCTGCATGAAAGCTTCTTTCCTTTGTGCATCAGTTTCATCACGTTTTGGTCAGCTTGCATTTGTGAGAAGAAGGTTCTTTGTACTGTGTGATTGGACGAAACAAGAATTAATCTTCCATTTGTGCAATTTCTTAGGATTGGAATGATAAAAGGTTTGTGGTGACAGCCGTTCGCCAAGTTATATCATGCACGGGTTAGCAGATGGTTGATCCAGTGTCTTTGGTTTCTGGGGTAAATTACCTCCATCCTATTTTGTTGTCACAGTTTGCTGAGTCTTGTTCAGCTTGCATATTTCGTTAAATTGTAGATCTATGATGCGATCAGAAAGAGTTGTAGGTTAAACTGGTCCGGCATCCTTTCGCTATCAACATGCATCATTGTGTCATGGAATGAAGCAGTCAGTCATTTTTTACTGCACTTGTAGTTATTTTTACTGCTGTAAGTTTTGTATTTCTTTCATTTCGTATATTCAAATATATGGCCTATTTGGAGTTTTCTTGAAGCATTGGCAAGATTCCATAATTATAGATCAGCATCACCCGGATCGTGAAAGTAGGGCCAAGATAGGTTTATATTCGTTGAATTTGTTTTGCATCTTCTGTAAAGAAGGCTAACAGTATTGAGCGACTTTATGGAGTAACTTTAATACAGCTAAATTCCTGAACATACTAGCATTACATTTAACTCCTTAATAAACTATTTTTGTTTGTCCGATCTTGTGTTGAATGCGTTTGTATCATCAGACTGACACAGAAAACTATGAATGTTCCCCCAACCTGATTGTGAAATTAGAAGTACAGCAATAGCGGTAACAGCTGCTTGCTGGTTCATATGTATCGATAAAACAGGCTTTTAATAAAACCCTGAATAGAAGAAAATCGGAAAATTTACTCTAAACCCCTAACTAAATCTCGAGAAATATTTTATCTTAAACTTTTATTAAACTAATATTTATCTCTAAAAAATTATTATTGTTTGCTTTAAAATTAATGCTTATCCCCCAAAATTCTGAGGGGTAAGTGTAAGTTTTTTATTAGTTTTTAGGGTAAGTATTAGTTTAATAAAAGTCTGGGTTAAATGTTTTGTTAAAATTTAGTTGAGGGGTTATTACATTTCTACGAAGACAATCTAGAGCTAGTTTTGGTGTGTTTTGTTAATTGTCCTATAAATGGGTAAGTATAAAAGTGTGATGTAATTTTGTCACTCATTTTTTTTTACGAACACTATAAATGTTTATGGGGGTATGCCCTTATAAATACTTGTGTGATTGCCGTGTTGTGCTAACATCATATCGTACGTATGACAGGTGGGCACACCAAAGTGTAGAAGTACATTATAATCCCAAGCCGAAAAGTTCATGTAGCCGTTGGTAATAGGAGAATAGAATACATGGTTGGCTTTTCTTTACTTGGGTCTTGGCAATATATGCATAAATGGACCTTGATTTCACGGGGGCCCAATCGAGAGAAATTCTTAACTTGTTCAATTATCACGGCGTATGGCCATTATTTGTGTGGACCTGTAAGATTGCATTGAAGTTGAGGGGGGGAGCTACATGGCTTAACAATTAACATAAGCTTATGAAATATATATACAATAACATACATACCCATGTAACATCCGCACAAACAATGTCGTGGTGGTGGTGGTGGTGGAGTTGTGGAAGACTGCCTAACCGACTTCCACTAGAACCTTATTTTAACGTATTCGGCTGCTGCTTATTAATATTAAAATTGTGGCAAGCGTCGTTCGTTCCCGATCCTAGATATTGCTCTAAGATAATGATGATGATGATATTATGTCTGATCTGACCCCACCCAATGTATGGTTGATATCTGGTCCCCCCACCCGTACCCAATCTAATTACCTACTTTGAACACTAAACTTCTTCTCCAATGCCCTTTTGATTGGCAAAATACTACTTGGAACTCACAATTATGCTTCTTTAATTCTTTTAGAGGTAACTTTTCCCAATTTGACCAATTTTCTCCCTTCCATGTGATTTTCTAACTCTCCAATCTAATCTCACTCATCTATGATTCCCTCTTCCCTTTCCTTGTTATTTACTCCCTCTTATCATTGTAGCGTTATGGTTTCTTAATGTGAATCCCTAAAAAACAATTAAAATTGTAAGGGTATGTTTCCAAAAATTTAAAAGTCTTAACTACTATTCGACAAATTGATTGATGGATAGCCTTTATTGTTATCTCGATACTGACACGGAAAATAAATCAGTTGAGCAATGGTTATGGTATTTATAAGTTTGAAAAAATACGAATTTTTTTGATAATTTTAATTATTTTTAAAGGTATACTATAAATTATAAAGAAAATCAAGCTAAGTTAAAGGACCCCACATGAATATTTTTCTAACGACAGCCTTCATAGCGTTATAACTACTTTTCGTACGAGTTGTGGAAAGCTTGGGCCTCAGTTCTAAAAGAATGAAAAGGTAGTAAAAAGAAAAGGTAAACAAGGAGGAATGGATCAAGATTCCCACTCTCATCAATGGATCTAACGGTTCACAAACTGTCAAATTAGGTCAAAAGTTAGTCATGATTTGTACGGAATCCACATCGACCACCCTTCACTCTCTCTGCCTTTAAGTTTTAAAATATTTAAAACCTATGATGTGAGGCCGCCCTATTATGTTAATTTTCAATTATTATTATTATTGTTTAAAAAAAGATTAACTAGGAGACATATTTTTCATCAACAATATTAATCTCCTCCAAAGTAAAAAAAAAAAAAAAGATGATTTATACATGTAAATGGGCTATCAACAACATTAGTGAAAGTGACTGGTACAAGCTACTTACCCATGATTGTTTTCACATGTTTTAACATGAAGTAATGCATTGTTTATCGTTCCCGAGGTGGGCGGATAATATTAAAAATCATAATGTTAATTCCTTAATTATTTTTGTGGGGTCAAAATACACTAATTAAAAGCAAGACTATGAATGTGGGCGTAAAGGGGAGAAAGAGAGACTGCCAGAGTGTGAATGGCCAAAGCCAAACCTCATTATCTTCGATGCTTCTTATTACGGGGTATTCACTCTCACCACCGTCACCACCACCATCACCACCACCACCAAACCAAACATCCCACTTAACCAAAACTAACATAAAATCTCTAAAAACAAAATTATTATTAGTCATATTTAATGATTTTATAGTAAAAAAATCAGACTAAATATATAATAACCCCTATTAATCATAAAATAATATAAAAATCTTATTTCGATAATTATTTAAAATTAATTAACATTATAATGTATTATCGATATTTTATTAATTAAAATATAAAATAATATAAAATATTTAAAAATTACAAAAAAAACAATGATATATTTCATATAATAAATATTTTTTATAAATTTAAACAATTTACTAAATAATTTCAATTACTAAAATTATTTAGTTTTTAGTAAATTATTTACTAAAATTTATTTGTTTAATTTACTAAAACTATTTAATAAATGAAATATATTTTAATTACTAAATATATTTCAATCACTAAATAATATTAATAAATTTAAATAATTTACTAAAGAATTTCAATAAATTAAGCAAGTAAATTATTTACTAAAAATTAAATAATTTTAGTAAATATAAATAATAAAAATATATTTCATTTATTAATTATGTTTTAAAATAAGATTTTGATTATTCGACGTGTTTTTGTTGGTCTGCTCCCGATGAATGGCGAGCAACCTCTAGTTATATAATAATAAAATCGATAATCAAATGATTTGATCTATTAACTCAGTCATATCTGATAAGTGGGACGTTGGTGAACTCATCAATTTGTTAATCGATAATAAATTTAAAAAATTGAATATAATTTAATTTGAAAACATCTCAAGATTAAAAAAATTTATTTATTTACTTATATTTTAAAGTATAAATGAACAACACTTATTTGTAATTATTTTATTTATTTAATAAAATTAACCACTGATTTGATAACTAACTTTTGTATCAAACGTTGATATCAACTGTTATAAAATGAGGTATTTACTTANTTTATTTTATTAAAATTATTAAAATTTATAAATATTATATAGTAAATAAAATATATTTAATAATTAAAATATATTTCATTTATTAACTAATTTTTGTAAATTAAGTAAGTAAATTTTAATAAATAATTTCCTAAAAACTAAATAATTTCAGGAAGCGAAATTATTTTGTNAATTACTTAGTAGATTTTTTAATTTTACAAAAATTATTTAGTGTATAAAATATATCTTTATTATTTTTATAAATTTTTAAATATTTTTTTATCACTTTAGTAAATAAAAATATCGATAACGTACCCATAATGTTAATTAGTTTCAAAGAAATATAAAAAAATTACGTTATTATGTTATTTTATAATCAAGGGATGATTTTGTTATTTTTAAATATGTCATAGGGATGTTTGATATTTATCTTAAATTTTATTATCTCATCGTTAAATATGACTAACAACGATTATGATTTTGAAGGGTTTGTATTAGTTTTGATTAAGTAGGATGTTCGATTATCATTTTTAAATTGTTGGGGTGTTGAGAGTTGATATCCCCTTCTTATTGTGTAAATTAATAGGGCAGCCGAGGAAGAAACACAAACTGAATTGGTCTCCACATGGGGCATGCATTCTCACTCTACAATCCCCACCAATCATCTATTTTCCATTATTATGTCCCATAAAAGCATCCCCACATTCTCTCTACAGTTAGGTCAACCTCCCCTTCTCTCTCTCACTCTAAATCACTTACTTATTTTTATTTTCAACTTTCAACAGGAACCAGAAGAAGGGCAGACCCATATGTGAAAGACCTTTATTTTTTTATTTTAATAACCCAAAGTAATGGGAACAGTTCAGAAGATTCTGTTAAGATACCAAAGGCTTTTACCAAGAAAACTGTTATTTGCTAATTGAACACACAGAATCAGAGAAGCACCTAAATCTGGTGGTCAGCACGACCATTTTCTTCGCATTTGTCATTGATTGATGGACAATTCCGAGGGATCAAATCTCTAATCTTAATGGAATCTACAGCTTGTAAGATAAGATAAATTTAATTAGTTCTTTATTGGCTGATAGTGGAAACGTGAGATCTTGAGTCTTAACCCTTAAGAGGGTGCAAGAGTCATGATTAAGGTTAAATTACAGCAGTTAATCACAATTATAATATTCATCTAAAGATGGCCTCCTTCCAGTATAATTAGATTTCTATACTCATATAAAACCCTCTAATTGATACAAAGATTATGCAAAGAAGATCAAAATGCATGTA